>CAUYQU010057120.1:0-75560 GCA_963574635.1 Cheracebus regulus
TTTTCTCATCTTTTAATTTCATTATACGCTATTATGTTTACATTTTTGACAAAACACAAAACGCATTTTTTTTTTTTTTTTTTTTTCTGAGAAGGAGTCTTGCTTTGTCTCCAGGCTGGAGTGCAGTGGTTTGATCTCCACTCACTGCAACCTCTGCCTCCTGGGATCAAATGATTCTCCTGCCTCAGCCTCCCAAATAGCTGGGACTACAGGTGCGCACCACCATGCCTTGCTAATTTTTGTATTTTTAGTGGAGATGGAGTTTCACCATGTTGGTCAGGATGGTCTCAATCTCTTGACCTTGTGATCCACCCACCTCGGCCTCCCAAAGTGCTGGGATTACAGGCGTGAGCCACCGTGCCCGGGCCCTCAAATCACTTTTATAAAGGGTTGATGTTGCCTAAACAATACAAACACAAGACACACACACATACACACACACACACATCTATAGACAGTCTTAATGTGAATGCCATGAGAAACAAAATCACCCAACACAAAATACCTTTCATGTTTGGCACATATTAGATGCCTAATAATCATTAGCAATCACTGAGAAAAACTGAAGATACCAGTTGAATATTTGAGAATTGAAGGATTTATCCATGTGGTAAAATGAGGCATATGTTATTTCTCATGTCTTTCATCCCAGGTGTATTAGTCAGGGTTCTCTAGAGGGGCAGGACTAATAGGACAGATGTGTATAGGAAGGGGAGTTGATTAAGGAGTATTGACTCACACAATGAAAGGTGAAGTCCCACAGTAGGCCGTCTGTAAGCTGAGGAGCAAGGAAGCGAGTTCAAGACCCAAAACCTCGAAAGTAGTCCCACAGTGCAGCCCTTGGTCTGTGGCCAAAGGCCTGAGAGCCCCTGGAAAACCACGGTTGTAGGTCCAAGAGTCCAAACGCTGAAGAACTTGGAGTCATGTTTGAGGGCAGGAAGCCTCTGGCATGGGAGAAAGATGAAGGCTGAGGACTTGGCCAGTCCAGTCCTTCCACGGTCCTCTGCCTGCTTTTATCCTAGCCATGCTGGCAGCTGATTAGATGGTGCCCACCCAGATTGAGGATGAGTCTGTCTATCCCAGTCCACGGACTCAAATGTCAGTGTAACTGTAACACCCTCACAGACACACCCAGGAACGATACTTTGCATCCTTCAATCAAGTCAACACTCAGTATTAGCCATCACAAGTCCACCCCTTGTCAATTTGAACCCACAGAGCTCCTGAAATCATACATAATCTTCAAATAAAGGCAATGATAAAGTCCTAATTATAGTGAACACAGCTATCCTTTGCACAACTAGAAACATACTAATTCTTAACCTAAGTGCCATTACATAAAGTTAATGACATTTAAATGCTGATATGAAGTCCATAAATATTATGTCACATGATAAAGGAAAAAGGAAATAAAAATATATTTTCTCAGTACAAGTGTATACATGCACAAATATGTTCTTAAAATAAGGAAGAAATACTCATGATAATGACAGTTCTATTTCTGCAGCTGGTCACGTGGTGTTGATGACTACCTAGTTCTGATACCCGTTCTGTATTCCCTTTGCCTTCAGCAAGCACCTCAGCAAGTTGTGTGTGTGTGTGTGTGTGTTTTTTTTTTTTTTAACCTGGCAGAGTGACCCAAAACTTCATTGTGTCTGGTCCACTTGTTATCCTGTCTGCACTGCGCTGTTGCAGTTTCCTGTTGACCTTAATCACAGGGCCTGGTAATACTAAGAGACGCCCTAATGGACCTCCTGTATTCCAGGCATACTCTTCCTTACCGCCATCGAAGAGTCATAGACTGATTTCATCTTGATAGTCCGGGTCAGTCACCCCAGCCAACACTGTAACTCTCCTCTTAGCCTGTTGACTTAGAGGTAGGAAAAGTGCCAGGTGGTCAGATGGCAATCTTATCTTCCAATTTAATGGAATCAGTGTGTCCCTGGTGGTAGCATTCCTCCCTCTGGAACTAAACCTCTAGACCGGAAGAACATAACGTCATGGGAACAGGAAGCAAACATTTTGCTAGTGGGTCACTAGGGGTGGTGGTGAGTGCTGTCACTTCCACTTTCACCCCTTGGTTCCTGGACCCGTGAATCTCCTGTGGGAGAAACAGTACCATATATTGAACGCTGATTCAGGGCATACACGGCCTTCTGGAGAACTTTGCCCCAGCCCTGCAAATAGTGTCATCTAGTTGGCGTTGTAATTGTGACTTCAAAAGGCCATTCTACTGTTTTATCAATCCAGCTGCTTCAGGATGATGGGGAACTTGGTGTGATGGTCAGCATGGGTCCCCGCCATGCATCTATGGGCCACTGACTAGGGAGGTGACACAGTGAAATTCACAGTCCTGGCAGAGGTGCTGTTGCCAGAGAAGGGGGTGGATCCAGACCCCAAGAGAGGGTTCTTGTATCTTGCACACAAAGGAATTCAAGGTGAGCTGTGGAATGCAGTGAGAAGAAATGGTTTATTAAAAATGATTCCATTACAGAGGAGGACATCTGCAGGAAGCAAGCAGAGGAATGCGACATCTTTGTTCTAAGGTTTCCTTATGTAGGAGTCTTGTCTATGAAAAGACTAAGCTAAGCTGTCCTATATGCAGGTGAGCAGGCAACATGACAACATTTAGTAGTTTGTTAACATGAAGAAAACAATCCTTGACATTCCAGCGTGTAAGTACATCAAAGCATAACTGTGATTATTTTGAAAGCACATATTATTATGGATATTGGAACATCTGGGCTTTCTGTCTTTGGAGGAGATTGTCCTTACAGGCATCAACAAGCTGCTTCCTTAGCTGTAAACGTCTGAGGACCATGGGTGGTGACTGACAGGGAATGGGCCTTGCTAGTTTCAAGATGGAGCTGAACTTAAAATGGTATCCCTCTGACTCTCCTAGGTTTCTGCTTCCCTAACAGCACCACAGCAAAAAATTGGGGGTTTCCGGCAGATAAAACAACAGACACCCCCTTCCCTAGCACCTCTGCAAGCCCCTGCACCTGCTCTGTGGAGAGTGGCGAGTTAGCCACCGAGGGTCTGCAGGCAAGGAGCTGAAGGCACTTCCCTGCCACTGGGGGTTTGCATCCTATAAGAAGAGACAGACATAAAGAGTTAAACAATGGGTTTGAGGCTATTTTGTTTGTTTGTTTGAGACAGTCTCGCTCTTGCCCAGGCTGGAGTGCAGTTGTGTGATCTCAGCTCACTGCAACCTCTGCCTCCTGGGTTCAAGTGACTCAGGCATGAGCCACCATGCCTGGCTAAATTTTTTAAATTTTTATTTATTTTAGTAGAGATGGAGTTTTGCCATGTTGGCCAGGCTGGTCTAGAACTTCTGGCTTTCAGTAACCTGCCTGCCTCGGTCTCCCAAAGTGCTCGGATTATAGTCTTGAGACAACACACCCAGCCTAAAGGCTATTGTAAAAGACTCCATGAATAAAAAGGAGCAAGGAAGAGAAACCGGGTCAGCTGGGAGTTTTGCTCAAAGAGCAATGTGACTCCTTGGCATCTGCAGGGTGAGTGGAGGTTTGAGATATGAGAAAAGTAGGTGTATCGGTCAGGGTGGGGAGGCTGTGCTGTGGTGGGAAATATAAACTCTTAGCTGCATGGCACAAAAGATAATTAATCCACTTATATCAGACCCCTAAGTGGTTGGTGGGTAGGGGCAGTGCATGGTCCTCTATGCAACTATTCAGGGACTGGGGCTCCTTCTCTCCTCCTGGGATGGAGCAAGTCTCAACACACAGGCTCCAGGGTTGCCGTGGAAGGGACAGAGGAGGATGAATGTGGAGCTTTGTTGTAAGGCAGGCCATGGAAGAGTCCTGTGATTTCTGTCCTGTTGGTCAGAGGTGATAATAAGGCCCCACTGGGATGCCCTGAGTGTGAAATGAGGTCTTCCTGCAGGCCCAGTGGTGGGGCAGTAGAATTTAGACATGTGCTGAGCGCATGGCAATAAGTCTGAAAAAGGAAGGAAGGGCATTTCAAGCATAGGGAACCAATTAGGCAAAGACTCAAAGGCACAAATGAGCCAGATGTGTAGGTGGAACCGTGCTGTGCTGATGTGGCAGATGGTCATTGTTGAATGAGAAGAGGAGAACAGGGACTGGGGGAGGAGGAGGGCTCAGAGCACTCAGGAGAAGGCAGCCGACCCCGTGGGCTTTTCCTCTAGGCAGTAAGTAGTTGGCAAGGAGGTGTTGAAGCAGAGAAAGGTGTGGCTTGTTTTGATCTAAGGATGAGAATTCTGGCAGCAAGGTATGAAAGAGAAGGTTGGAAGTGGCGAACTTTTTAAGAGCCTAACACAGAAGTTCTTGTAAAAGAAAAGGGTATCTGGATTTGGGGTATAAATCCAGAGACCATGGGGTGGACACTAGCAGATGGCTATAAATACTTCCAGTTCGGGAGACAAATTGGATACGGGAATCTCCAGGAAAGGGTCACTGAGGAGTTGAGGAAGAATGGATAAAAGAGCGTGCCCTAGTCCTCCACCCACAGGAAGTACCAAGAAAAAAAAATTAGCAGGAAGATATTCGGAGGTGACGCTGCTTAGCAGCTGTAGCCACTGGCCCAGGATGGAAGGATGAGTTTGGTCTTCTCAGGTTGCTGGTGTCCTGGTGCTCCTACATCTACTTCTGACTCCCTGAGACAGTTACCGTTTCCCACTGCTTAAATTAGTCCATGTACTGTCGACTCCTGAGTTTCTGAGTTTGGCTCGGGTCTCTCCCACGAGCCCCAAACAGGTGTTTGTAGCTGCCTAGTAGAAAATTCCGCTTGGATGCCTCCCAAGTAGCATCCACTCAATCTGTCACAAACTTATCTCAGGGACTTTCCTTTTAAACCCAGGCTCTCCTTCTGGGAGAAATATCTCCTCCTTTCCAGTTGCTTATGCCAGAAACTAGAGAGTGTTTTTTACATGGACCTCTCCTTAAAGCTCAGATTCAATTACTCAACACGGTCAGTACGTCCTTCCCACATCTTTTCTTGCATGGTTCTTCTTTCCATCACCACTGCCAACATCTTGCTCTAAGCCACCCTGACTCTTCACTGGGGCAGCCAAGTCTCTGGGGTGACTCACTGCTTCACCTCTGGGCCTCCTTGAAGTATTTTTTTTTTTGAGATGGAGTTTTACTTTTGTTGCCCGGGCTGGAGTGCAATGGCATGATCTTGGCTCACTGCGGTCTCCATCTCCCAGGTTCAAGCAATACTCCTGCCTCAGCCTCCCAAGTAGCTGGGATTACAGGCATGTGCCACCATGCTTGGCTAATTTTATATTTTTAATAGAGACAGGGTTTTTCCATGTTGGCCAGACTGGTCTCAAACACCTGACCTCAGGTGATCTGCCTGCCTTGGCCTCCCAAAGTGCTGGGATTACAGGAGTGAGCCACCGTGTCCCGCCTCCTTAAAGTATTTTCTATAGCAGCCAGGAAGATCTTTTTAAAAATGGAATTCAGCCATTCGAATCATGCTGTTCTTGTGTTCTAATCCCTTAAGGGCTTCCCTTTATTCCTCAGCTAAATCTCAGATTTGTAGTGTGTCCTGGAAATGTCCTGCCTGAATGGGCCCCAGCTAAGTTTTCCTCTGGATGCGGCACCAGCAATTAGCTGACCTTCCTCCCTTTTCCCAAAGCAGCCAGGTCCTGCCAGCCTCACATCCCTCGTGAATGCCAGTTCAACAGCTTGCTCTTCGCTTCCCTCCCAGGCCTCCCCAGCAGCGTCGCCACCTTCAGAAAGCTGTCTCTGACTGTCCAGACCAAGATGACACCTGAAATACTCTTCCTTCCTTAGCATGTCCTACTTAAGGACAACTGCAGTGAAAAGATACAGCTGTATGTTTTGATTGAAGTCTTCCTGTTGATGGTCAAGGCAAGAAGGACAGGGACCATAACTAACTTTTGCTGTCATTAAACTCTATATTTTAAAATTATGATTGCATATAAATGTGTTTAGTAAATGTTTTTATTTTATATTTTCAGACTTAAAGCAGGATTATTTAGAGGTATCATCTTGGTTAGAAAATCGGTTGTGTGAACTTCCCAGTATACCCAAGACCATATTTCAAAATTGGAATCTTCAGCACATCACAAGGTTTCAGCTTTTGGGGTTACCTTGTGGGTCATGGAAGGCAGCAGAGCCAGTGGATGAGAACTTAGAGTCAGGCTGGATAGCCTCATTCCAAATCCCTGCTCTGCCATCTGTGTGACCTGAAGAAAATGTCTTAACCTTTCTGTGCCTCATTTATTTTGTATGTAAATTGGGATAATATTAGTATTTATACCATAGATTGGCTGCAAGGAGGAAATAATTGATGTAAAATATTTAGAACCATACTTGGCATATACTAATTGGTTATTCCGTGTTATTGTTGTAATAACAATTATAACTGTAGTAATTTTCTATTATTGTAATCCTCATTTTGGCTATGTTATTTAACAACATATATATGCCATCGAGATACATAACAAAACATGTGGCAGAAGGAGGTTGCATGCAATTAAAGGGCTACAGGGGTCCAGCTTTTCTCTGAAGTGTTATTAATTTAAATTTGACTCTGATAAGTAAATAATGAAATTAAATCAAAGTATAGGGAAAAATCTAGAGCAGGGAAAGAAAAATGGTAAATATATTTAATTCAAAAGAAGGCAAGAGACTAGTTAAAAAGGAAATAGAATATGTGGAACAAATAAAAAAATAGTAGACACAAAATCAGACACGTCAGCAACTACTTTTAACGTAGAGGAACTAAAAGCATCAATTAAAATGCCAACATTGTCAGGCTAGATAAAAACCAAAACAAAGTAAAACCTAAACATATAATGTTTACGAAAGACATACATAAATATGAAAGGTTAAAAGTAAAATGATGGAAAAAGTTACCTCTCTCACAATAATAACTTTCAAAAAGCTGGTAGGGCAGAATGGAGATGAAGGAGGGTTTAGGGCAAGAACATTTATTAGAAATACAAAGGGATTGTTTCTATAATGGTGAAAGAGTTAGCCCATAAGGCGGTGGTGAAAATATTAAATTGATAGAAGTGTCTAATAATATAGTTTCACAAAAATAAATCAACATTCACCAATAAAAGGGTGAAATCCACAAGGCAGAAATCATAGTGGAGGATTTAACACAGTTACTTCAATAATAAATAGAAGAAGCAAACAAATAAGAATACAGAGCATTTCCACAAGATCATCACATTTGGCCTGAGTGGGATACACAAAAGGCTGCCTGTGACAATGACGTATTCACAGTTTTCAGGTGCACCCGGCTCATCTACAAACACTGACTTCAGCTGGGACAGAAGGCAAGTGCAGAATTTCTCAAAGAATTGAGATAATTTTGAGTATGAACTTTTACCACAGTCAAGTTAAGGGGGCAATTAACAGGAAGGGGACAAGGAAATCCCGAATATTTGGATGTAAACAATACACTTCTAAATAGCCGTGAATACAACAAAAACATTACCTTGAAAATGAAACAGAAGTATGCTGAACTAAATGATAATGAAAATACAAAGTACGAATGCACGGAATGCAGCTGAATCTGTGCTTAGAAAGAAACGTCCATCCATCTGGACCCATATCTAGATATTGCCTATATCTAGATATTTGTGCTTAGATATTCATATCTATATATAGCTATAGAAATACATAGTTGAAACAACTGTTTAGATGTCTAAATAGAGATATGTATATGTAGATACAGAAGATTTGGATATGATTAGCGAACAATCTAAATGACACATATAGATCACTGCATACAAAAAAGACTAGAATTCAGCCTGGCAACAGAGCAAGACTCCGTCTCAAAAAAAAAAAAAGGCTGGGCGCGTAGTGGCTCACATCTGTAATCTCAGCACTTTGGGAGGCCAAGGCAGGTGGATCATCTGAAGTTGGGAGTTTGAGACCAGCCTAACCAACATGGTGAAACCCTGTCTCTACTAAAATTACAAAATTAGCCAGGCATGGTGGCGCATGCCTGTAATCCCAGCTACTTGGGAGGCTGAGGCAGGAGAATCTCTTGAATCCAGGAAGTGGAGGTTGTGGTGAGCCAAGATTGTGCCATTGCACTCCAGCCTAGGCAACAAGAGTGAAATATATATATATATAAGCAACTGGCCATTTTACAAGCAGAAACAGAAGACAACAGAGAAATCTAAGATGTTCTTGGACTTGGCAAGTTTAGAGAACGGGTTTGTTTCTAACCACATCAAGAGTGGTCAGTCATTAAGGCCATGGATCTCATTATCTTTTTAAGATACTTGATTGGGTAAAAGTGGCTCCTGCTGAATCTTTTCAGTTAGAATAAATGTTTCAAGAGTGTGGTTCCTGAGATGCCAGATAAGTTCAAAGTACCTCCCATAAGATTTGAAGTGTAAAATGACCTTTGAGACCCACATTTCTAAAGGCAGAAAGGAGGAGGAGAACGCTATTTAGCCATCTCCAAGGGCGTAGTTTCCAAAGCCTTCTTCAGACACGGGCTAGAAAGGTAAGGATAACGGAAGGAACTCTTGGTAGGAGAAGCCAGGAGTGATGGAGAACAATGGACCAGAACCTCAGCCTGGGCAGATGTGGTGGCTCACGCCTGTAATCCCAGCACTTTGGGAGGCCGAGGTGGGCAAATCATGAAGTCAGGAATTTGAAACCAGCCTGGCCAACATGGCGAAAGCCCATCTCTACTAAAAATACAAAAAAAAATAACTAGATTTAGTGGCGAGTACCTGTAGTCCCAGCTACTTGGGAGACTGAGGCAGGAGAATCACTTGAACCTGGGAGGTAGAGGTTGCAGTGAATCAAGATCGTGTCACTGCACTCCAGCCCAGGTGACAGAGTGAGACTGTCTCAGAAAAAAAAAAAAAAAAAAAAAAAAAAAAAAAAAAAAACCTCAGCCTAACCCACTAAAATCCTTTGCCTGACCATAGGGAACTGTGGAACACCAGCCACCTGGATTTCAGAATTGCTATGGGCCAGCGACTGCAGGGTTCTCCCCATTCTTCCCCATTCCAGTAGAAATGTTCAAGGCAGTTGTCCTGCTTTATGCTACCAATGTTTTTCAGCTCTGTGAGAGGAACATATCTTTGAAAAAATCCCTAGGTCTCCAGACCAAGAGAAGTCCCACCGAGACCTGATGAAAAAATTGTAACATTTGAGCTTTCAATCACTTGCACCTTCATTGGATGATTCTTTTGAAATGTTTCTCATCGGGAGAAAGGAAAATGCATATTTGTGACTGCTAGGGGGACTTTGGTGATGGTACCACTGTTCAGAAAATAAACACTCTCTTTTTCCAGCACCCTGCTCCACTCCCCTGCCCCAAAAGGGTGCACTTGCCTGCATCATTAATATTGGACATGTTAACTTGATTCATTTAGGAGAGTAGAATGTGGGCAGATATGACAGCATGGCAATTCCAAACAAAGGTTCTAAGAGACTTTACAAGTTTCCAGTATTTATTTCATGTTCTACCATGCACTACAAGAAGATCACAGCTCAGACTGTGTCTGATTCTTCAGCCTGGGTCCTAGAATCAGAAGCCATGTAGAGCTTGCCTGAACTTCACCTCTGCCTGGACCTAAGAGGTACATGTGAAATAAATGTTTGTTGTTTCAAGCTACTGAGATTCTGGAGGGTCAGATGTTAAGCAACATTATTGCAAGAAAATCTGAGTAGAGTAGTTCTTCCTTATCTATGGGGGTTATGTTCCAAGATCCCCAGTGGATGCCTGAAACTGCAGACCACACAGACTCTACATATACTATCTTTTTTCCTATACATGTGTGCTTATGATAAACTTTGATTTATAAATTAGGCACAATAAGAAATTAGCAATAATAGAAGGGTTATCGTGATCTACTGTGGTGAAAGTTATGTAAATGTGGTCTCTCTCTCAAAATACCTTACTGTATTATACTCACCTTTCTTTTTCCTGCGATGAAGTGGGATATGAAATGCCTATGATTAGGGGAAGTGGGTGAATGATGTAGGCATTGAGACACAGTGCTAGGCTACTGTTGACCTTCTGATGGTTGGATGTTATTAGCAGACCACGTCAATGACTAATAGGTGGATAGCATGGACATGCTGGACAGAGGGACAATTCATGTCCCAGGAGGCATAAAGTGGAACAGTGTTACTCAGAACAGTGCACAATTTAAAACTTACAAAGGGAAAGGGAATCAGGAGACCGAGCAAGTAAGGGAAGGGTGGGGGCAGGGCAGACCAGCCTCCTTTTTGGCTGTGCCTGTTACTTTTGGTTTCACTGTGAGTGAGATGAGGACTTTGAGCAGAGGAGTGACGTGCTCTGGTGTCCATGTGTTAAGAAACATTCTGTGGCTCTGTGGCAGGGCAGGCCTGAGTTACTGGGAAAGAAATGTTGGGATTCTGGATCTACCGTGAAGGGAGGGTTGAGGGTATTTGGAGGATGCCTTGGTTGTGGGATGTGAGTAAAAGGAAAGTTGCAGTTGACTCCAGGGTTCTGAAATTTTCCAAGTCATATTTTTGGACCATGGTAAATGAACTGTGGATAAGGGGTGACTACTGTAGTATGGATAAACAACAAATGGTACTGATGAAAACAGCTATTGAAAAAGATAATCCTAGCTCAACACTGTGCACCAAAACTTACATATGTATGAAAAATAGAGCATGTTTACAGCCAAGAGAAATGTGAGTACAATATGGATGCAAATAACCAGGTGATATCAGAGTATAAAAGGCATTTGAAAGGAATAAATTAATTCAAGAAATCATGGAGAAGATAAAATGGATTAGTCTCAAAATAACCTTCTGAAGAACTGAAAAGTATTAATGAAATTAAAATTCACAAATCATGGAAACGTTTCTGAAATAAGTATCATCTAACCCATGCTTTAGGGGCCAGGAGAACTGGAGAGGTAAAATGACTTGTCTAGAATGCAGAGGGTAGGCAGAACCTGAAACTGAGGTCCACACTCTGTCAGCAGACGTTGGGATAACTATTAATAGTAGCAAAACTCCTACTACCTAGAGCTCTTCCTTGTCCCCGTGGCACACAGCACAGCTTCCTTTAAGTTCCTGATGTACTAGGCACTCATCCGTCTTTTTGACAAGGAACCAGAGTTATCATGTATTAAATTCCACATATGTAATTGACTGCCCAGCACAAATTACACCTTTTGGGAATGTCATTCTGTTGAATACTGAAAAGCTATTCCCAGGGTGAAAAACACCCAGAATCGTTATTACAGACACACAGAGATTGGAAAACAGATACTCTGAAATTAAGTGTCTCAGATGGTTTAAGCATGACAAAGATGATACTAGAAATCTCAGTCATTGTCATCCAAATCTCCATCTTCAGTAGAGTCCAGAAAAGAGCAAAAAGCTAGGTGCAAACTCAAGTTACCTCTGATTGAACTGAATCACATATCTTGAACAATGAACTCATGGGAAGTATTTATGAAATACTGGAGAAACTTTCATACTGTGTTTGGTAACTTTGCAAAGCAGATGATACGGGGAGCACTGCTCTAGGTCAACTTAGGGATTTTCTCCCATGGGCTTGAAGATGTGGCCCTCTGTGCAATCTGGCCAGGGCCCTCGAAATTGGCATCTAATGTAGATGACCCATGGATAGAGGGAAATGAGAAGGGGAGCAGAGAACCTGCCTCCTGGTGTTCATGCCCCTAGTACAATCCCTTCCTCTTGAATGTGAGGCAAATAGAATGTACCAGCAAAGAGAATATGGCAAAAGCAATGGAATGTCATTCTCACAATTATAAGACAGTTATATAAGACTCCATCTTATCCTTAGACCAGACACTTTCTTTGCTGGCTCGATGATCTTAGCAATCTTGCTGGGGAAACCCATGTGGCAAGGAGCTGCAGGTGGCCTCTAGGAGCTGTGGGTATCCTTGAGGAGCTGTAGGTGGCCTTTAAGAGCTGCCTGTGATGTCTGAGAGGTGTGCGTGGCCTCGGGAGGTGCGGGGGGCCTCTAGGAGCTGCTGGGGGGGCCTCCAGGAGCTGCAGGTGGCCTCCAGCTTACAGCAAGCAAGAAGCCAGACCTTCAATCCTATAATCACAAGAAACAGAGCCTGTCAGTGTTCGGAGGGAGGTTGAAAGCAGATTCTTCACTATCCCGGCCTCCAGGTGAGCCCCAGCTCTGACTGATACATAGGTTGCAGTGTTTTGAGATCCTAAGCAGTCATCACCCAGTTCAGCCACTCCTGGACTCCCGACCCAGGAAACCTGTCAGATGATGAGTGTTGCTGTTGAAATCATCAAGGTCGTGGTGGTGGTAGTGATGCAGTCACAGGTTGTTAATACAAAGGGGAAGAGAATCAGGAGACCCGGCGAGTAAGGGAAGAGTGGGGCAGGACAGACCAGCCTCCTTTTTGGCCGTGCCTGTTACTTTTGGTTTCACTGTGAGTGAGATGAGGATTTTGAGCAGAGGAGTGACGTGCTCTGATGTCCATGTGTTAAGAAACACTCTGTGGCTCTGTGGCAGGGCCGGGCTGAGTTACTGGGAAACAAATGTTGGGATTCTGGATCTACTGTGAAGGGAGGGTTGAGGGTATTTGGAGGATGCCTTGGTTTGTGGGTTGTGAGTAAAAGGAAAGTTGTAGTTGACTCCAGGGTTTTCAGTGTGAGCCACTGGATGGATGGATGGGGTGCCTTCTGCTGCAGTGAGGTGGTTTTGAGGGATAGAAGCTGACAGTCCTATGTGGGGTATACACGGCCATCAGTCATCCCAGCGGAGATGACAGCCAGGCAGACCCACTGTCAGGATTCTGCGGTTCCAAGGGGGGGTCTGGGGTCCCCGAAGTAGAGACGTCCCGTAAAGACAAGGTGCAGTCAGTGCATTGGGGATGTGCAGCTGTGAGCATGAAGGTGGATCCTGAGTTCCTTGGATGACCTTGAGGAAGGTGGAACACAGTGACACCACAAATAGAGTTGGACAATGGGGGCCTCATGTGCACCCCGTTTGTGCTGCCTGGTTTTGGTGTGGGTGGGTTGGAGGTGTGGGCTTCATGGACTGTGATCCTTGAAAATTCTGGCTTCAGTTTTGCTCACCAGATATCACTCCTGTCCTCACCATGTCCCTCCCTTCCCAGGAGCACTATTTCAGTGAGAAGCTGGGAGCTCACAGGTTGCTAATAAAGTAGGGGGTGTCACTCTTAGGCAAAAGAAGAGAAAAATAAACACAGAAAAGGTCCTCTTTGCCCCAAGTGCTTTTCATGCGTTAAATCTAAGGAGACACGTGTCTTTAAGTCTGGATCCTCAAATCAATCACTTGCTGCCAACATGCGTCTGTGTTCAAAGTCAGTTACCATCCGATGCTCCTGAAAATAGACCTGTGCTGACCAATCATGACTCTTATATAAGATTTAATAGTGACTTAAGCCTGCAGCAGCCAGGAATGTGACGCGACAGGCTGGAATGGAGCAACTCCTAGTGATGGATTTCCAGCCAAATGAGAGGTGACTCTCTGGGTACACAGAGAGCACACCTCAGCAGGCAGGGCCCTGCTCTGGGAAGATCTGGTGGCATGGATGCACAGAGCTTCATGGGGCTTGCACAAGTCCTCCTGAGCAGGCACCGGGAAACCTGTTAGTCTCATCACAGCTTTGAAGTGGGCTGTGGCCAGTCAGACGCAAGGCCAGCAGCAATGAACCAGGAGAGAGCAGAAAGCCCCTACCAGAGTCCAGCCTGGTGGGTCCATTGGCCCCAGCAAATGGGTCTCCCCAGCCATGTCCTGTCCAGGACCATGCCAGGGTTGTAGGGCGATTCCCTCCTGTCCATGGGGACATTGATAGGATCAGGAAGGAAGTTAGTCCCATGCTCCTTGCTGACCAGAGGAAGAGACATAGAACATTCTCCCAAATGTGGTAGGAAGCCCGAGCCGGGCACCCTCACGGCCTCTGCAGGTAGTACCTCGGCCAGCCTCCTTCTGCAGAGACTTCCCTGTCCTTGTGCCAGGCTTGGCACCAACCAGGGCAGGTGGGACAGAAGCACCCTGGGCCATGCTGCAGGATTCGACACCGAACGTCCCAGTCTTGTTGTGTCAGCCAGCCCTGAGTTCTCAGCCCTGACCACTGCACCTCCCCAGCAGTGCCCCTCAGGTCTTCAGCCAGCAGCTGCCAACAGGATCTGTCTCAAGTGCAGCTCAGATTACTGTGCTCTGCCTAATGGCCTCGCTTCTCCTGTGTCAGGTCCTGAATGCCTTGCCTTCTCCTTAAGCAGAACACTGATCCATTCCTGCTCACCTCGGAGCCCTCGACGTGCACGTCTTCATCATCTTCATGATCTTCGTCTTCATCTTCATCATCCTTATTTTCATCTTCATGGTCCACATCCAGCTACCTGGTTTACCAGAGCACATAACCATCCCTGAATGAGTCCTGCCCTCTCCTCCTGTCTGTAATTACTGAATGACCGCAAGTGGGTCGGTTGACATCTCTGGGTCTGAGTTACCTCTTTTTCTGCTGGGGATGATTGACAGTGTGTACCTTCCAGGGCTGTTTTATGATATGAATTGGAAATAATGACTGTAAATGCTGTTCAGGCTAGTGCTTGGCAGATAGTAGGTACTCAATGAAAGGGGGTCATTACTGTGGGCTGCTTTGCCCCCATCTCTGCTGTATCCGGCTGCCTCTTTATTTGTACTTTAGGACTTGGCTTAGACAACTCCTCCTGCAGGGAGCCTTCTCTGGTTTCATGAGACTGAGGTGGGCTTCTCCCATGGCCTTTGCACTTCTCTCTTGTGCAGTTTAGGGAATGTGGTGTCGTGATTGTTCACTAATGGATCTGTCTTCTTACCACAGGGGCTGGAGGGCAGGAGCCACTCCTTTAAACACTCAGCGCAGCTCACCGATCAGTCACAAAATGCATGTTTGTTGAGTGAATGAAAGAAACAGCCAGCTCTCTCTGCTTGGAGGGGTTGCTCCCTGGCTGACCTTTCCCCTGTGACACGACCTCTGAGGATTTATGCTGAGCTACAGATGTGCAGGATGGCTCACCTGGTTCCTGCTGTAGCAAACGTGCTGTGAGCTGGCTAGCCCACCAGTGTGAGGGAGGTCGTTTACTGAGACTGGCTTAGAAGGGGATTCTCTGAGTGGACGCAGCTGAGTTGTGGACCTCGTTTGGACGTTTCCTTCCTTCATTCATTCAGTGATCCTCTGAGGATCATGATTTGAGTCAGTGTGGTGCCCAGCACAAAGTGAGTATCCAATGGGTTTTGACTGGGCCCACTTTATTCCTGCTTTGATAATCTTCCTTTCTATTTTTTGTTGTTGTTGAGTTTGTATCAGTTGGGCACTGCTGTGTAACAAACCACCCAGAACTTCAGTGGCTCAACAAAACCACCATTTGTTATTTCTTGTGTCTATGGGGCAACTAAGTGGTCCTCCTGCGTCAGTGGAGCTTGGATAATTTTGGCAAGGCTCTCTGTGTCTTTGCGGTCTGCTGGTAGGTGGCCGAGGGCTGCAGGGTTTAGGGTGGGCTTAGCTGGTCTGGCTCAGCTCTGCCCTGGGTGGCCTGTCACCCCCATGCAGGCCAGCGTGGGCTTGCTCTCCTTCAGGTTCTAAGAGACACAGAGCAAGCGAGGCCTGGACTGGAGACTGCATGGCCAAGGTACTATCATCGTCAAGCCAGTTCAGACCCAAGAAGGTTCCACGCCTTCATGAGAGCAGCTGGCATGCCACACTGCGAGGAGGACAGGCAAAGGGGGCGTGGAGAACTGGGGCCATATTCCAGCTGGTGTGCCACCATCACCATCATTATGATCCACCAGTTATTGAGCTTGTGCCTGGCGCAGGCAGGTCTTCTGCTTGCATCATGGTCCCTAGCTCTCACATGATTCCCTGCTGTGCTAGACCTCTAGGGAGGGCAGGGCCTGAGTATCACCTCATGGACTAAAGAACTGGATGATGAGAGTCGCCCAGCTGCACTCATGAGCTGAGGCTCTGCTTCCCCAGGTGTGTGCCCTAACCCTGTACCTTCCCATCCGGGCACCCTCCCGCCTGCCTTCCTGTGATGCTCACAGCATCCCTAGACCTTCCAGCCCCCACCACCCAGAGGGAGGGAAGGTGGAGCTCCCAGTCCCTCATGCCCTGGTTAAGAGCTGGTATCTCCAGCAGCAGAATACAGCGAGTGCCACACACTGAGTGTACATCTGGTGGGTGCCCAGTGCCAGGGAGCTCAGCTGTGCCTCAAGGATTCTTGATCCTGGGCTAACTCATTCAGCACGGGGTCCCTACAGCTCCGCTCATCCCCCATCTGACCCTTTACCCACAGCTCTGCATTCTAGAGGTGCCACCACCGTCTCTCTGGATTCAGCCTTCAGGGTTCAGCAAGATCCCCATGCCCCAACCCCTTCTCTGGATGCTGCCCCCATCGCTCCTCTGCCCCAAAGTCTATAAAGCCACGTCACTCTCTAAGAAAGCCCCAGAGGCCCACAAGGATGGCTCAGCCCCGCTCAGTGGCCTGGTGCTTCTACTTTCACCCCCTCTAGCCACCGTGCCAGCCTTGCCTGCTGCTCTCACTCCACTCTCTGCTTTCCCATGGACACCCCGGGGATCTCCCTGCCTCATTACCTCCGGACTGGCAGCTCCCTGGGTTGGGAGGGAGACCTTTCTGAGGGATGCCCACCTTATGTCCTCAGTGACACTTCCCTCACAATTCCCTCTCCCCCTACTTTTTGGCCTTTCATAGACTGTAAAATTCACCCTGCTGCAGTGCACACTTTGGTGGGTTTCAGCGGACCTGCAGGGCTGTTGTGCAGATTTCACCTCTAAGTCCGGAACATTCCCATCACCCCAGAAAGGAACCCTGTTCTCCTTAGCAGCGGCTACCCATTTTCCTCTCCCCCACAGTCCTGGCAACCATGAATCCACGTTCTGTCTACATGGATTTGCCTCTTGTTGGGATTTCACATAAGTGGTCTGGCTTCTTCCACTCAGTGTCATGTTCTCAAGATTCATCTAGGTTGTAGCAGGTGTCAGCGCTTCCTGTTTCTGGCTGAGTAATATTCCATTGTGATTTAAGGGAACATGAATGTACAACATTTTATTGATTCATTCCTCCATTGATGGACATTGGGTTGCACCCACTTTTTGGCTATTATGAAGTTTGTATACACATTTTTGTATGAGCATAGGTTTTCAGTATCTCTGTGTATATAGTAATGTGATATCTGGGTTGTATGATAACTATGTGTTTGACATTTTCATGAAGTTTCCACGGAGGCTTCACCATTTTCCCATTCCCAATGGGGGAACTCTAGTGTATTCACAATTTGTCAGTGCATGCTATCTTCTGGATTTATTTACTTATTGATTGTCATCATCCTAACAGGCTGAAGTGGTGTCTCATTGCAGCTCTGATGTCCGGTCCATCTTAACTGGTAAGCGTACTAACCCCTTTCCCAAATCTTTAAACCACTGTCACCTTCTGACTTTGTTCATCTGTCCATCCATCCATCTGCACACACATACACACTGCACACACACTATATCCACATGCACACTGTATACACACACTGTACACACAGATACACACTGAACACACACTATATTCACATGCACACTGTATACACATACATAATGCACACACACTGTACAGTTATACACTGTACACACACACTGCACACACATACTGCACACTGTACACACACATGCTGCACACACACACACTGTACCCACACTATATACGCATACACACTGCATAAACACACTGCACACATACACTGTAAACACATGTATGTACTGTGTACACACACTGCACATACACACACTGTACATGCACACCATATACACTCACTGCACACACAAACTGTACACACACTATAAATACACACATACTGCATAAACATGCTGTACACACATATACACTGTGCACACACACTGTACACAAACTATATATGCATGCATACTGCATTCACACTGTACACACATACACTACACACACTATACACACATGTACACTGTACACTCATACTGCATACACACTGCACACACTATACATCTGCACAGTATACACACACTGCACACACCTACACACTGCATACACACACTGTACCCACAGTATATACAATACACACTGCACACACACATTACATACACATAGTACACACTATATACACACACTGTATGCACATACGCACTGCACCCACACTATAAACACACATACTGCATAAAGCTGCACACAGATACACTGTACATACACACTGCACACACACCTTGTACACATGCTGCACAATACACACTGTACCCATACACACTGTACACACATACACACCACACACACTACACTTGCACACTGTACCCACACTATACACACACACATACACACTATACATGCATACTGTATACACACACTATACACACATACACACTGTACCCACGCTATATACACATACACACACTGCATAAACACACTGCACACATAAATACTGCATAAATGTACACAATGTACGCACTTACTGCACACACATACACACATACCACACACTATACACACACTGCACCCACAGTATATACACACACTGCATACACACACTGTACCTGCAGTATAAACACATACACACTGCATAAACATGCTGCACACACACTGTACACATACACACTTCACACACTATACATATGCACACTATACACACACTGCACACACATACACACTACACATGCTATATACACATGCATACTGTACACACACTGTAAACACACTGCGCACACATATCCACCCTATACACACACTGTACACACAGTGCACACACATGCACACTGTACACACTTATACATTGTATACACATAGCGCACACACTGCATACACACTGTATACACATACTGTATACATGAGCTCTCATACACATACACACTGCACATACATATACACTGTATACACATATGCACTACTCACACATACACACTGTATACACTTATACCTTGAATACACATACGCACTGCACACACATATACATTGCTCACCTACACGCTAGGTGCTTGGCTCATCATTGTCTCCTGCCAGCCTGCAAAGCTCCTGTTTCTCCTTTAAGGAACGTCTGCTCCAGCCATGCCTTGACAAAGTGGGGACCTGACCACCAAGAAGGAATGACCCCATGATGAATGAGGTAGCCCAGGATCGATACACTGCACACACATACACACTATCTGTGCATCATGATACATCAGGAATGTGTTTCTCTGGCCCCTCCACCTTGACCATCCCACTCCATATTTCTCCACCTTGCATTCCACATTCCAGTCCATCGGAACCACCACCAATTCCGTCATCCACCATTGAAGTGTGAAGATGCCCACCCTGTGCTTGGCTCATCATTGCCTCTGCCAGCCTGCAAAGCTTCTGCTCCTTTAAGGAACATCTGCTCTGGCCATGCCTCGATAAAGTGGGGACCTCCCCACCAAGAAGGGAGGATGAAGGAGGACAGCGTTTATTCATTATCTGTGTCGGCCCAATCCCATGAGGATGCAATGCTGGCAGGGTTGCAGTGGGAACCCCGATCTCACCTTGGTCTTTGAGCTCTTGTCGGTGAAAGAGGTCCACACATACCCATTGAATCCAGGCAGGTGTTCAAGAGTGGGCAGGTACACTAAGCCTGAAATGATGGGTAAAACCAAATGATTTGGTTTTTTGGCAGAAACCAAAAGGCATCCCTGTTGAGAAATGCCTGAGGAAGGTGGGAGAGGCATGGGGCGAGCTGCAGGTGGTTGGGTGCTCTTGGGGAGAAGGTGTGGGCTGGCCAGGTTCGGGGGGGCAGGGCATGAGGTTGGAGGACGCACGCCATTGATCTCCCAGCTGTGTGTTCTGAGCTCAGGCTGCATGCACATAGCCTCCCAGTTGGCACTTTGCTATTTCAACATGAATATTTCCATAAAGCAGAAACCTTCATTTTTCTTTCTTTTTAAAATCAAATCCATCTCTTGTGATTTATTGATTTTTCTTAAAAGTAAATCCATTTTTTGTTTTTCACAGCTTATTACCAGACACTGGAGTCTGGGACATACCGAGCAAGAATTCTGTTGGAAGTATTTAAAAGTTTTTCAAATCAAATCAATAAAACTACATGGATATATTTTTTACTGTTACAAAGAACAAATGTGGAGAAATTCATCAAAACATGCTATTTGACACCGCCAAGTAGAACAGTACAGCTTTGATTTGAACAGATGTTCGAAACTGTGAGGACTGTGCAAGAGAAGCTTAAGAAAAATAAGCATAAACCACTAAGACAAAAACAAAAGTAGACTCAGTCCTGGGTCTGGGTAAGCTGGGTTAAACACACTCCAAATGGCTACACGTGGAAAAGCTGGACAGAATACATGGGATGCCTATTTAAAGACCCTGGAAAGTGAACAACAGGAGGAGGGAAGAACTCCAAAATCCGACATTCCACCAGATTCATGCAGTTTACTCTCTCCCCTACCTGATCTCTTCAAGTCTGAACTTAATGCACTAGAAACCCAGAAAGGGACACCAAGGTGCAGGTAGAGAGAATTCCAGAAAAAACTCTCTCTTTATGGCCCCAGTAGCAGGAAAAAAAACTCCCATTAGAAGTTCCCCTTCTCTTTTCCATTTATCTCCCATTGTTCTCTCCCACCACAGCCCGTTAAGCAATCAGGTGGAGATGGTGGCAGCAGCCAGTGACACACACTCGTGGGTGCAGGGCAATTGTCCTCTACATCCAGCAGGCCTGGTGTTCCAGGAGACTAGCCTGCACAGCACACATCCTCCCCGGGTGCTTCTGAGCGGCATGACCACGGACGAACGGGAGGCTGCGGAAGTGCTCCTCCACAGAGCAGGGTAACTCACATCACAAACTTCCAGCCAGAGGAACTTGGGAAAGGCTGTTTACAGACTCCTGGGTTCACGGTTCTCCTGCACACATGAGCTGTGCACACACAGGTGTCGCCTCACCTCATGGAGTGTTTCAAACACTGTGGAGGTTAAACTAACAGCACTCACAGACCAAGTCCTGGGTTGGCCTCTGGGTGGCACACATGCGGGACAGATCTGTCTAGAACTGCAAAGCCTGGAAAGTGGAGCTGACCGCAAAACCACAGCCAGTCCAGAGAAGGCACGCTGGAACCTGTGGCGTGGACGTGAGCAGGTCAGCTGCCTGCAGAAACAAAAGCTGGGCATTGTCCATTCTCCCTGCCTCATAACATGCCATCCAGAATGCCCTGGATACAATCCAAAGTTACTTGGCATGTGAAGAATCAGGGATATCTGCATTCTCATGGGAAAAGACGGCCGGCAGACACTGATACTAAGATGGTGCAGCTGTTGCAATTATCTGACAAAGACTTTAAAACAGCTATTATTAAAACATTCCAGCCAGGTTCAGTGGCTTACACCTGTAATCAGAGCACTCTGGGAGGCTGAAACAGATGGACAATTTTGAGTTCAGGAGTTTGAGACCAGCCTGGGCCACAGGGTGAAACCCTATCTCTACTAAAAATACAAAAATTAGCCAGGTGTGGCGGCATGTGCCTGTAGTCCCAGATACTTGGGAGGCCGAGGTTGGAAGATCACTTGAGGCCAGACTTTATGTAAGGGATAAAAGAATTTAGTGAAGGATATTTCCACACTGAACAAAATCAGAGTCATATTAGCAAGGAAGAAAAGAAAAATAGATATAAGGCAAGTCATAGTATCTTTGACAACAGTTATTAAATATTGTATGCAAATTATGTATTATATGGTACACATATCTGTATGTGTGTGTAGATAGCATGGCCATTCTATGTGAAGTGACACTTTCTAAGTAGACTGCAAAGAGTTAACTATGAACATTGCAATCCTTAGAATGATCAGTGTTTAAAAAATTCATCTCTGTAAAGAGATGCAGTAAGAAACACAATAGATGATTCTAGATATGTTCCAGTAACCCAAAAAGAAGGCAGGGAAGGGGAAACAGAAGAATGTCAAATGGATAGAACAAACAGAAAACAAATAGCAAAGTGGTAGAACTGAACCCAAATATATCAATCATTATAGTCAATGAAAGTGGCCTACACACAGTCTTAAAGACAGGAGCTGTCAGAATGCATACAACAACAAGAATTATTCATATGCTGCTCATAAGAAACTCACTGCAAATATAATGGTTCAGGTATATTAAAAGAAAAAAGATTTTAAAAGGTTATCCATATGAACACTAATCAAAAAAGCTGGGTTGGCGATATTGATATCAGACAAAATAGACTTCAAAGTAAACATATTTACTAGAGGTAAAGTAAAACATTATGTAATGTTAGAAGAATTGATTCATCAAGAAGACATAATACCAAATGCTTATGCATCTAACAAAAGAGCTTCAAGATATATGGGGCAAAAACTGAAGAAAGGGAAAGGAGAAAGAGGTAAATCTGCCATGACAGTTGGGAACTTCAGCACTCCTTTGTTAGTAAGATGTAAAACTGTCAGAATCAGCAAAGACAGGGAAGGGAACAACGCCATCAACCTACTGCATCTAATCGACATTTATAGAACACCCAATAAAAGCAGAGCACACATACTTTCAAGTCTGCATGTGGCATTCACCAAGAAAGATCACTGAAATCATAGCAAGTATGTTTTCTGATCATAATGGAATTAGAAATCAACTAAAGATAACAGAAAAATCTCCAGATACTTGGAAATTAAATGACAATTTTTAGATGATCACTGGGTCAAAGAGAAAGTCTTAAGGGAAATTAGAAAATACTTTGAACAGTAAAAATATACTGCATGTCAAAATTTGTGGGATGTAAATAAATCAGTGCTTAAAAAATGACGTAAACACTTAGAAAAGAACACTTACAAGTGAATAGTTTTTACCTTAAGAAACTACAAAAAATGGGCCAGGCACGGTAGCTCATGCCTGTAATCCCAGCACTTTGGGAGGCCGAGGTGGGGGGATCACTTGAGGCCAGGAGTTCAAGACTGGCCTGGCAAACCTGGTGAAACACCATCTCTACTAAAAATATGAAAATTAGCCAGGCATGGTGGCATGCACCTGTAATCCCAACCACTCAGGAGGCTAAGGCAGGAGAATTGCTTGAATCCAGGAGACGGAGGTTGCAGTGAGCCAAGATCATGCCACTGCACTCCAGCCTGGGTGACAGAGTGAGATGTCATCTCAAAAAAAGAAAAAAAAAATAACAAAGAATGAAGAGCAAAATAAGCACAAAGCAAGCAGAAGAACATTATAAAAATGAGCTGAAATCAGTTAAACTGAAAATAGTAAAACAATACAGAATATTAAGAAATCTGACTCCTTATTAAGATCAATAAAATTAGTAAACCTCTAGTGTGGCTGACAAGGAAATATAGAAGAGAAGCTAAAACTACCAATATCGGAAATAAAATAGGCTTTTTTTGTGCATTTTGCAAACATCAAATGAATAAGAAAAGTATACTTCAAACCACTCTACACATACAAATTCAGCAACTTACATGAAATGGACTAAGGCCTTGAAAACCATAAACTGTCCAAACTCCCCAAGATGAACTAGATAATCTGTATAGCCCTATTAGTAAAACTGGATTTGCAGTTAACCTTCTGAGAAGGAAATCTCTAAGCCAAGATGGTTTACTGTCAAATTCTCCCAAATATTAAAAAGAAATAAAACCAGTTATATACAACTTCTTGAAGAAAAGGAAATGTTTTCTACCTTATGAGGTAAGTATTACCCTGATATCTAAGCCAGATAAAGATAATACACAAAAAGAAAACTACAGACCAATATTGTTCATGAACATATGTAAAAATGTCCTCAAAAATCTATTTGTAAATTAAATCTGGCAATGTATGGTAAGATGAATACAAGGTCATCAACTTGGATTTCTTCTAGGAATTCCAAACCAGGTCAACATTCAAATATCAATCAATATAATCAACTGTATTGACTACCTCAGAAGTAATATCACATGGTCATATATACTGACACAGAAAAGGCATTTGATAAAACTTAGAATCCATTTACAATAAAAAAGCAACCTAAGAATAAAAGAAAAAGTACTCATCCTGCTAAAGGGCATTTACAAAAACTTATAGCTAACATTTTACTTAGAAATAAGATATAATTTCCCCCTAAAATCAGAAAAAAAGGCTAGAGAATCCCCTTTTACCCATTCTATTCAGCATTATTATGAAAGCCCTGGCCTGTGTTATAGGTCAGGAAAAAGAAATAAAAGCACACAGGTCAAGAGGAAGAGATAAAACTGTCCTATTCATAGACACTATGACTATATACAGAATCCCAAGAGTATACAAAAAAATCTTCTAGAACTAAGAGGTGAGTTTAGCAAGGTTAGACAAGGTCAACACACACACACACACACACAGATATTCATTTCCATGCATTAGCAATAGATCAATTGAAAACCAAAATTTTAAAAAATATACCATTTAAAATAGGTCAAAAAGTGAAATATAAGCATAAACATAGCAAAACATGCACAGACTTTGCTGAAGAATAACACTGATGAGAGCTTTCAAAGAAGACATAAATTGTGAAGAGGCCTACTGTATTCAAGATTCCAACACAGTGAAAATGCTGACTTTCCCCAAATTGACCAATGGACTCAAAATGATTCCAATCAGAATCCCAGCATGATTTTTTTTTTTAGATAAAGACAAGGTAATTCCAAAATTTATATGAAATGTCAAATGAATTTGAATAGATAAAATATTTTTTGAAAAATAAAATTGGGTATTAAATTCCTTGATTTAAGACTTACTCTTGAGCTGCTGTGATCAGGCCAGTGTGGTGGTAGCAAAGGGATAGATACACAGGTAAGTGGAAGGCCATATAAAGTCTGAAAATGAACCTACACAAATACAGACATTTGACTTTGTTATAAAGGTGCAAAAACAGGTCAATGGAAAAAGCATAGTATTTCAACAAATGGTGTTGGGGTGATTGGTCCCTTATATGCCAAAAATGAGAACCTCAGCCTAAGACTCATGCCATATTCAAAAATTAATTCAGGCTGTATTATGGATCTAAATGTAAAATGCAAATACTGGAAAACCTTTAAAAGAAAGCACAGGAGAAAATCTTTGGGATCAGGGATTCGGGGAAGTCATTATTAGATGTGACTTAACATCAAATCATAATCCATACAAGAAAGCAACAGTGTATTGGACTTTATCAAAATTAAAGCTTTTGCTGCAAAAGACATTAAGAAAATGGAAAGGCAAGTGATATGGGTTGAATTGTATCCTCCCAAAATTCGTATGTTGAAGTTCTAACTCCAGTACCTCAGAATGTGACCTTATTTGGAGACAGGGTCTTTAGAGAGGTGATTAAAGTGAGGTCATTAAGGTGAGTCCTACTCTAATCTGACTAGTGTCTTAAAATAAATCAAACTAGAACAAAGACACACACAGATGGAAGACCACATGAGGACACAGGAGAAAGACAGCATCTCATCTACATTCTGAGGAGCAAGGCCTCAGGAGAAACCAATCCTGCAGAGACACCTTGATCTCAGACTTCCAGTTTCAAAAAAAAAAAAAAAAAAGTATGAGTGTATTGGTCCATTATCACACTGCTATAAAGAACTACTGGCCAGGCGTGGTGGCTGATGCCTGTAATCCCAGCACTTGGGGAGGCTGAGGTGGGCAGATCACAAGGTCAGAAGATTGAGACCATGCTGGCTAACACGGTGAAACCCTGACTCTACTGAAAAAAAAAATTAGCTGGGTGTGGTGTCATGCACCTGTAGTCCTAGCTACTTGGGAGGCTGAGGCAAGAGAATCACTTGAACCCAGGAGGCGGAGGTTGCAGTGAGCCGAGATTGCACCCCTGCACTGTAGCCTGAGCAATAGAGCGAGACTCTATCTCAAAAAAATAAAATAAAAAAATGAAAACTACCTGAGACTGGGTAATTTATAAAGAATAGAGGTTTAATTGGCTCACAGTTCCATAGGCTGTACAAAAAGCATGGCTGGGGAGGCCTCAGGAAACTTACAGTCATGGCAGAAGATGAAGGGGAAGCAGGTACGTGTTCATGTGGTGGCAGAAGGAGGAAGAGGGTGGAGGGGGAGGTGCTACACATTCTTAAAAACCGGACTTTGTCAGAACTCACTCACTATCATGAGAATAGCAAGGGAAATCTGCACCCATGATCCAATCACCTCTTACCAGACCCCTCCTCCAATACTGGGGATTACAGTTTAACATTAGATTTGGGTGGGAACACAGAGCCAAACTGTATCAATGAGACAGTAAATTCTCTTTGTTTAAGCTCCCCAGTGTGTGGGACTTGGTTAGGGCAGCCTTAGCAAACCCATACAGCAACTTGCAGACTGGGCTAAAACATTTGCAAACCACGTATTCAACAAAATGTTTGAATCCAGAGTATGTTTTTAAAAGTCTTAAAACTTAGCCATAAGAAAATAAATGCACCAATTAAGAAATAGACAAAAGACTTAATTACACTAAAAAGCTTTTGCACAGCAAAAGAAATAATCAACAGAGTGAATAAACAGCTAGCAGAGAAGATATTTGCAAACTATCCATCCAACAGGGACTAATATCCAGAATTTACAAAGAACTCAGACAACAACAAAATCCCAAATAATCCCATTGAAAAGTGGGCAAAAGACGTGAATAGACATTTTTCAAAGAAAATATACAAATGACCAGCAAGCATGTGAAACAATGCTTAAAATCACTAATCATCAAAGAAGTGCAAATTTAAACCATAATGAGGTTCCATCTTAAACTAGTCAGAATGGCTATTATTAAAAACACACAAAAAAATCACAGATTTTGGCAAGAATGCAGAGAAAAGGGAACACTTATACACAATTGGTGGGAATGTAAATTAGTGCAACCTTTATAGAAAGCAGTAGGAAAATTTCTCAACAAAAACTACCATTTAATCCTGCAGTTCCACTACTGGCTATACAACCAAAGTAAAAGAAATTGTTCTACCAAAAGGATACCTGCATTCATGTTTATTGCAGCAGTATTTACAACAGCAAAGATATGGAGTCAACCCAAGGGTCCATCAAGTGATGTTTGGATAGGGAAAATGCAGTCTCCATATACAATGGAATACGATTCAGCCATGAAAAGTATGAAATCACATCTTGTAGCAACATGGATGAAACTGGAGGACATTATTTTGAGTGAAACAGCTCAGAAAATAGACAAATACCACATGTTCTCACTCATAAGTGGGAGCCAAATCATATGTACACAGGAACATAAAGAGTGGAATGAAAGACAATGGAGACGCAGGGTGGGGAGTGGGATGGAGAGAGGACAATAAATTGCTTAATAGGTACAATGTACACTATTCAGCTGATGGATACATTTAAGCCCTGACTTCCCCCACAATGTAATAGATCCATGTAGCAAAATTATACTTGTACCTGATAAATTTACACAAAATAGAAATAGACAAAAGACGTAAAAAGACATCTTACCAAACGATCACAAGGAAGGGAAATCATAACATAAAAATGTTTTTCCTCATTTGCCATTGATGAAGTGCAAAATAAAACCATAATGAGATGCCGTTGCACATCGATCACAATGGCCAAAATAAAATTACTGAGAATGCCAAGTGCTAGCAAGACTGTAGAAAAACTGGATCTCTCATTTCCTGCTGGTGGGAATGCAAAATGATGCAGCCACTCTGAGACACAATTTGGCAGCTTCTTCACAATTAAGCAGACACCGTATGGCTGAGATCCTATTCCCAGGGAAAGGAAAACTTGTGCGCACACATGTAAGAAAATTTCATAGCAATTTTATTAATGATCATCCCAGAATGGAACTAATCCAGATGCCCTTCAGCAGGTGAATGGATAAACAAACTGTGATCCATCCATACAATAGAATGTTACTCGGCAACAAAAGGAAATGAACTATTGATATATGCAACAATTTGGATGAATTTCAAAGGCATTATGTGGAAGGAAGGAAGTCAATCTCCAAACTTTATACTCTGATTTTCTATGAAATTCAAAAAGCTCAGATTGACCTCCTTCCTTCTGCATAATATCTTTGAAATTCATCCAAATTGTTCTTCTGTCAATAGGAGGGAGTGTTTTGGGGTGATGGATCTCTTCTGAATCTTAATGGTTGTGGTGTTAAAATTCATAGAACTGCACATCAAAAAAGTTATTTGTACAATGGGATGATTTTAAAAAGTAATATAAAATAAAGAACCATCAGACTCTTCCAGTGTTGCTGAGGACTGGTGGGGTTGGGGTATTGAAGGTGTGTGCATCAGAGCCCTATGGAAGGCCAGAGAAAGAGTGGCATCAAGGTGTGGCCGTGCCTGAATTGCCCACTGGTGCAGAGCAGGAGGCCACAGGTCAGACCAAGTGGTCCTCCCAGAGACTCACTCCTCAGGAGGTGAGTGCCAGCCTGCCATCCCCAGCTGACCCAGGCCCTGCTCACCTGTCACCTGACCTGTTATCCTATTACAGCCCTCTGCCTGGCTGCCTTCACTCTCTCACCCTCCAACACATCTTTTTTCTGGCAGCGGATGTGGTATTTCTTAACTGTGCATCCAACCGATCACACCTCAACCGATCACACCTCAACCCATCACTGCTTAACCCATCACACCTGAACCCATCACACCAGAAACCACAGCTTAACCCATCACACCTCAACACATGACACCTCAACCAATCACGCCTCAACCAATCACACCTCAACCCAACACACCTCACCCATCACACCTCAACCCATCACAGCTTTAACTATCACATCTAAATGCATCACACCACAACCCATCACTGCTTAACCCATCATACCTGAAACCATCACACCTGAACCCATCACATCTCAACCCATCACAGCTTAACCCATCATATCTCAATCCATCACACTTCAACACATCACATCTCAATCAATCATGCCTCAACCAACCACACCTCAACCAACCACACCTCAACTCAACACACCTCACCCATAACACCTCAACCCATCACAGCTTAACCCATCACATCTCAACCCATCACACCTCACCCATCACACCTCAACCCATCACACCTCACCCATCACACCTCAAACCATCACAGCTAAACCCATCACACCTCAATCCATCACACCTCACACATCACACCTCATCCATCACACCTTACCTATCACACCTCAACCCATCACACCTGAACCCATCACAGCTTAACTTATCACACCTCAACCAAACACACGTCACCCATCACACCTCAACCCATCACATCACAACCAATCACAGCTTAACCCATCACAGCTTAACCTATCACACCTCAAACCATCACACCTCACCCATCACACCTCCACCCATCATGCCTCACTCATCACACCTCAACTCATCACACCTCAACCCATCAAAGCTTCACCCATCACAGCTTAACCTATCACACCTCAATCCATCACACCTCACCCAACACACCTTACCCATCACACCTCAACCTATCACAGCTTAACCCATCACACCTCACCCATCACAATTCACCCAACACACCTGAATCCATCACACCTCACACATCACACTTCAACCCATCACAGCTTAACCCATCACACCTCACCCATCACAGCTTAACGCATCACACCTCACCCATCACACCTCAACCCATCACACCTCATACATCACACCGCAACCCATCACAGCTTAACTCAACACAGCTTAAACTATCACACCTCAATCCATCACACCTCACTGATCACACCTCAACCCATCACACCTCACACATCACACCTCAACCCATCACAGCTTAATCAATCACCGCTTAACCTATCACACCTCAATCCATCACACCTCACCCATCACACCATACTCATCACACCACAACCCATCACAGCTCAACCCATCATGCCTCTACCCATCACACCTCACTCATAACACCTGACCCATCACACCTCAACCCATCACACCTCACACATCACACCTCAACCCATCACAGCTTAACCTATCACAGCTTAACCCATCACACATCACTTATCACAGCATAACCCATCACACCACAACCCATGACACCTCACCCATCACACCTCAACTGATCACATCTCAACCAATCACATCTCAACCCATCACAGCTTAACCTATCGCACCTCAATCGATCACATCTCAACCAATCATGGCTTAACCCATCACAGCTTAACCTATCACACCTCAGCCCATCACATGTCACACATCACACCTCGACCCATCACACCTCAACCCATCACAGCTTCACTAATCACAGCTTAACCTATCACACCACAACCCATCACAACTTAACCCATCACTCCTGAACCCATCACACCTCAATCCATCACACCTCAAACATCACACCTCAACCCATCACAGCTTAACCCATCACACCTCACCCATCACAGCTTAATTCATCACACCTCAACCCATTACACCTCACTCATCACACCTCAACCATCACAGCTTAACCCATCACAGCTTAAACCATCACAGCTTACTGCATCACACCTCACCCATCACACTCAACCCATCACGCCTCATCGCACCTCAACCCATCACACCTCAACCCATCACAGCTTAACCCATCACACCTTACCCATCACAGCTGAACCTATCACAGCTTAACCTATCACAGCTTAACCCATCACATCTCAACCCATCACACCTGAACCTATCACAGCTTAACCAATCACACCTCAACAGATCACAGCTCAACCCATCACACCTCAGACATCACACCTCAACCCATCACAGCTTAACACATCACACCTCAACCCATCACATCTCAACCAATCACAGCTTAACCCATCAAAGCTTAACCCATCACACCTCAACACATCACAGCTTAAACCATCACAGCTTACCCCATCACAGCTTAACCCATCACACCTCAACCCATCACAGCTTAACCCATCACAGCTCAACCCATCACATGACAATGCATCACACCACACCCATCACACCCCACCCATCATAGCTTAACCCATTACACATCAACCCATCACACCTCACCCATCACATCTCAACCTATCCCAGCTTAACCCATCACACCTCAACCCATCACACCTCAACCCATCACACCTCAACCATCACACCTCAACCCATCACAACCCATCACACCTGAGTCCATCACAGCTCACACATCTCACCTCAAACCATCACATCTCAACCCATCACACTTAACTCATCATAACTCAACCCATCACACCTCAACCCATCACACCTCACCCATCACAGCTTAACCTATCACACCTGACCCATCACACCTCAACCCATCACACCTCACCCATTAAACCTCAACCCATCACAGCTCAACCTATCACCGCTTAACCCATCACACCTCAAACCATCATACCTCACCCATCACACCTTACCCATCACACCTCAACCCATCACCCCTCAACTAATCACACCTCACCCATCACAGCTTAACCTATCACACCTCACCCATCACACCTTACCCATCACATCTCAACATATCAGACCTCAATCCATCACACCTCACCCATCATATCATACTCACCACACCTCACCCATCACACCTTACTTATCATGCCTTAACCTATCGCAGCTTAACCCATCACACCTTAACCCCTCACACCTGACCCATCACAGCTTAACCCATCATACCTCAACCCGTCACACCTCACCTATCACACCTTACCCATCACAGCTTAACCCATCACACCTCACCCATCACACTTCAACCCATCACAGCTTACCCCATCACACCTCACCCATCACACTTCAAACCATCACAGCTTAACCGTCACACCTCAACCCATCACATCACACCCATCACAGCTCAACTCATCACAGCTTAACTCATCAGAGCTTAAACCATCACACCTCAACCCATCACACCTCACCCATCACACCTCAACTCATCACACCTCACACATCACACCTCAACCCATCACAGCTTAACGCATCACACCTCACGCATCACACTTCAATCCATCACTGCTTAACCCATTATACCTCAATCCATCACACTTAAACCCATCACACCTCATTCATTACACCTTAACCAATCACAGCTTAGCCCATCACACCTCACACATTACACCTCACTCCTCACACCTCAACCCATCACACCTCAACCCATCACAAATCACCCATCACACCTCACCCATCACATCTCAGCCCATCACAGCTTAAACCATCACACCTCAACCCATCACAGCTTATACCATCACACTTAACCCATCACACCTCAACCCATCACAGCTTAACCCATCACACCTCAACCCATCACAGCTTACCCCATCACACCTCAACCTATCACACTTCAACCCATCACAGCTTAACCCATCACAACTTGACTCATCACACCTCAACCCATCACACCTCACCCATCACATCTCACACATCATGCTCAGCCGATCACACCTCAACCCATCACGCCTCATCACACTTCACCCATCACACCTCAACCCATCACAGCTTAACCCATCACACCTTACCCATCACAGCTCAACCTATCACAGCTTAACCCATTACACCTCAACCCATCACACCACAACCTACCACAGCTTATCCCATCACACCTCAACCCATGACAGCTCAACCCATCACACATCAATTCATCACCCCTCAGACATCACACCTCAACCCATCACACCACACCCATCACAGCTTAACCCATTACACCTCAACCCATCACAACTCACCCATCACATCTCAACCCATCCCAGCTTAACCCTTCACAGCATAACCCATCACACCTCACACATCATATGTCAACCCATCACACCTTAACCCATCACAATTAACCCATGACACAACTAATCACACCTCACCTATCACAGCTTAACCCATCACACCTAGCCCATCACATCTGACCCACCACACCTCAACCCATCACAGCTTAACCCATCGCATCTAAACCCATCACACCACACCCATCACAACTTACCCATCACACCTCAACCCATCACAACTCAACCCATCACACCTTAACCCATCACAACTCAACCCATCACACCTCAACCCATCACACCTCACCCATCACAGCTTAACCCATCACACCTCCACCAATCACACCTCACCAATCACACCTCAACCCATCACAGCTTAACACACCACAGCTTAACCCATCACACCTCACCCATCACACTCAACCCATCACACCTCAACCCGTCACGCCTTATCACACCTCAACCCATCACAGCTTAAGCCATCACACCTTACCCATCACAGCTCAACCTATCAATGCTTAACCCATCACACCGCAACCCCCATCACACCTCAACCTATCACAGCTTAACCCATCACACCGCAACCCATCACAGCTCAACTCATCACACTTCAGACATCACACCTCAACCCATCACACCTCAACCCATCACACCTCCACCCATCACAGCATAACTCATCACATCTCAACCAATCGCACCTCAATCCATCATAGCTCAACCCATCACAGCTCAACCCATCAAAGCTTCACCCATCACAGCTCAAACCATCACACCTCAACCCATCACATCACACCCATCACACCCCACCCATCACAGCTTAACCCATCACACCTCACCCATCACACCTCACCCATCACACCTCAACTCATCACACCTCAACTCATCACACCTCACCCAACACAGCTTAACCCATCACACCTGACCCATCACATCTGACCCATCACACCTCAACCCATCACACCTCAACCCATCACACCTGACCCGTCACACCTCAACCCATCACAGCTTAACCCATCACACCTCAACCCCTCACACCTCACCCATCACACCTGACCCATCACACCTCAACCCATCACACCTCACCCATCACACCTCAACCCATCACACCTCATGCATCACACCTCTACCCATCACAGCTTATCCCATTACACCTCAACCCATCACACCTCAGCACATCACACCTCACTTATTGCACCTTAACCCATCACAGCTTAACCCATCACACCTCACCCATTATACCTCACTCCTCACACCTCAACCCATCACACCTCAACCCATCACAGCTTAAGCCATTACACCTCACCCATCACACCTCACCCATCACATCTCAACCCATCACAGCTTAAACCATCACACCTCAACCCATCACACCTCACCCATCACACTTCAACCCATCACAGCTTAACCCATTACACCACAACCCATTACACCTCAATGCATCACACCTCACTCATTACACCTCAACCCATCACACCTCAACCCATCATGCCTCACTCATAACATCTCACCCATCACACCTCACCCATCACACCTTACCCATCACAGCTCAATCTATCACAGCTTAACCCATCATACCTCAACCCATCACACCTCAACCTATCACAGCTTAACCCATCACACCTCGACCCATCACACCTCACCCATCACACCTTTCCCATCATACCTCACCCATCACACTTCAATCCATCACACCTTAAACCGTCACACGTCACTCATCACACCTCATCCATCACACCTCACCCATCCCACCTCACCTACAAAACTTATCCCTTCACTGATCTGCTATGTGACTCTGGGCAAGCCACCAACCTCACCAACCCTGCTCCTTCTTCTTGCCCTGGTACAGAAAATGGAGTGAATATGATAGCCACATCCCAGAGTTATCATAGGAGGAAGTCACAGTGACATTAAAAGGTCCCACGAAGGGCTCCTTGCTTCTGTTTTTATTTGGGGCTGACCCCATAACTGTCATTATGGCAAACAGGTACAGACATCGAGTGCCCACTCTGCCATAGGCACCAAGAATGAGGAATCTGGGCTTCATTCTGACTCTACTGTTAGTTAGAACCCTGTCTTTACAAAAGGGAAATTGAATTTAAATTACTTAAATGACAACAGTAACAATGAAGCATATTGACTCATGTAACTGAAGAGTCCAAAGGATGACTTGGCTTTAGGCATGGCTTGATCCAGAATCTGTAAAGACATGACCAGGACTCTTGTTTTTTCTCTACCCCCATTGGTCCTTGGTCCTGCTTGATTTTCTTTGGCCATCTCCTCAAAACATCTCTCTCTGCATTGGAGCCAGATGGTCACCAGCAGCTCCTAAGTCCACTGGACTAGCTGTGGACGGGATGCCCTCTCCCAGTCGTCTGTCTGGACAGTTGCAGGCAATACCCTGCTCAGGTCACAGGCCTATCCCTGACCCCAGATATTTCCTCAGGAACGTGGAGTCCTTGTCCTGGTTGAGGTCACATGGCTGCCTCTGTGGCCTGACATCCGAGTTGGGGTGAGGAGAAGGGTTGGGTCAGCATAGTCTGTAAGGCATAGAGCAGGCAGGACTGGGCATCTTCATCATGGGCCACCACACTGCGGGCTCTAGAGGATTTTATTTTGGAGAGGGAAGTATGGACCGCTGGACAGACCAGTGACCACAGTGTCTGTGACTGTGTGTCCCGGGACAGTTTGTAAACTGCGGTGCCCTTGTTTGTGACAGTCCCTGCCCAGCTCTGCTGGAGGTCTTGGAGGACAAAGGCACCTACAGCATGTTGAAAGTGCCTGTCGCTAGGAGAACTCTGAAACTGTGCCTTCCACGGCGACACTGTGTTCTTATTATGCATGATTGCTTTGGTATTGCCAAGCAAATGGCCTAGCCATGCTAAGAACTAAATTGAGACTAGTTCCCTTCCCTTTGCAGTCCCATGGACATTTCAATCACCTCACAGCTCAGTGTGTTTGCAAATTCTCTCCCTTTTGCTTTGGGAAGCTCCTGTTCCAACCACAAATAACACCCCGTATTTTAGTACTCATGGCATTTTACACCGAATTCATGTGGCTCTTGCAGCTTTTTATGCTCTCTTCATGCCCCTCATGGAAACTTCGCAAACACCCATGTTTCTGTCATACGGTTCCCTTTTGACATCGATGGCATCAGAGGTCCAGGGAGGATCCACAGGGCTGCCTGTCGGCTGGCATTACCTCGTGTTGCTTACCTTGTCTGATTTGACTCCTAAGCCTCCAGAGGGCAGGGCCAAGAGCTCATCCCTCACATGGCTCAAGAGCTCAGGACACTGTGGAGATTCCCAGGAAATGCTACAGTGAACAATCTATTGTGAGATAAGGCACAGAACACACAGCACTGCGTGGCACCTAGCAGTCAGAACACGTATCATCATGGGTTTCCACCAGTGCCAGGAGAGTCCTGGGAAGTGAGAGTCCACTGAGGGGTCATGGGATGGAAGGGACTCACAGGCTTGGGGCACGGATGGCTCCTCTGCCTGGGCCGCCCCTGCCTGCAGATCCCACATGCGTCTCAGTGCCTGAGAGTCCCCCTCCTGCATGGATGGCTTCAAACCTGCTCTGGGCTAGAAATGCCAGGCAGGGCATCTGAGCTTCAGATTCTCCATCCGTAAAACAGGAATGACATTACTGCCTGTCAGGATTTCATGAGGATTAAAAAAGGCTGAATGAGAAAGAGGCATAGAAACTTGATTTTTACATTCCTTGGGATATAAATGCTTCTTAAACATTTCAATAATGCCTTTTTAAAATTCTGAAAAGCTAGAATAATTCTGCCTGCCCTGCCTTTCTGCTAAGATTACATGTGAAAACCAAATACAACAATGAAAGAAAAAATGAAGTGAACATGTCATACCAGCCCAGGCAGCGTGTTTGCATGGCTTGAACAGAAGACAAACTGAGATGTCGCAATTGATACTGAATCTCCTGAGCCAAGCCATTCTCCATTCTGCAGCCAGAAACTTCTGAACACAAATCTGACCATCTCTCCTCTTTCTTGAACCCTTGGGTAGTCCCAGCTGGCCATGGTGCTCAACGCCATCATGGCTTTCGGGTGATGCATGCCAAACTTCCTGAGATCTGCTCCCGGCCACTGCTTCTCCCTTGGAATGTTTTTCTTCTCCTCAAAGAAACAAGAATGCTAAAAGAAGCAAAGAAAGTATTGCCCCATGACAGTTGACAAGCATAAACAGAAGGACAGAAGGCGCGTTTCATCCAATCATCCAGAGAAAACTGCTCCCGGAGACAGCGGTAACACCCCCAGCTTAGCACAAGACACAGGGCAGTCAGGGGCGAATCCTGCCCTGGTAAGGTCTCCAGACACCTGAGGCCTGGAGGTTTGTGTCTAGAAAAGCAGCCAAGTTCCCTGTCCCCAGGAATGAGCTGGACTCAGATGAGTAGTGTGAGTGGGAGAGAGAAAAAGTGTGCTGTTCTCCTGCAGAGAGGCTTCAAGAGCCCCTGCAGATTTGGGGTGATAAGGAGCTTAGACCAGCGGCTGCCGTTTGATCAAGTTGCCATCTGTGGGATTTGCTGACTTTGAGCAGGACTCAGGGATATCTCTGTGTTACAGCCTGGTCAGGCCTGTGCAGATGCGCTTTATCTGATCCTCGGGGAAATCATTTTCCAAGTAAGCTAAGCTGTGATGGCTTCTAGAGACTCTGCCAGCTCCCCCAGTGGAAAGGTCAATGAATCTTCCACCAAGAAAAAATAATCGTGGGAGGGACTCTGCACATTAAACATCACTTCTGTGTTTCAAAGAATGTTCACAAAACAGCACGGCAAAAATGGAAAGAGACGGTAGGCGAAGTTTGGGGTTCCTCTGGGGAGTCGTTTCTTGACTCTGCAAGCTTTTGAGGGTTGAGATGGGTCCTACTGGTGGCTTCATCCCGTGACTGTGTCCAGCACCTGGTGGTGATTGTTTTGTGGTGGTGGTGGGCACTCCAGCTGTGTCACGGGGCACCATCATCTTGGTGAATTTACCATCATCCGAGGTATGGCCGTGGCCACCTGGACGCAGACGCTGTCTTTTGTCTGGGGCTCAGACTTGACCAGACACAGGTGGGAAGCTCACGAGAGACGAGTACATGATGGAAATCCCAGTGTGCTGATTTTCAACACCACAGAAGCGGAAGGAGGAGGCTTGTGGCTGTTCCCTACAGAGATGGGTATTGTGTGGCCACTTACATTTGATTCACTGCTACCATCACGATGTTTAGAGCATCCACTCTTTCTAAAGCCTTGGTGACAGCCTCCTAGTTCCCAGCCCTGCCTTGCCTTGCCCCGTTCACACCATCCTCCGTTCTCCATCGGGCCAGCCAGGCTGTTCCATTTGGGATGCCACCCCTTGCCCATGGCAGTGTTTTACCCCCTCACCATCTGCATGCTCTTCCAGCTCTGCACTGCTCCTGGAGAGATGGGGCCAAACATGACCCCCTGGCAAGATGCCACCTTGCCCTGCAGAAAGATGAAACCAACCTCCTTGTCATGAGGTTAGGACCAGGCAGCAGCGGGGACACCACACCCATGGGTTCGATTCCACAACATGGCGTCCAAAATGATAGAACATTTCAGACACTGCAAATGCCTTAGCATTCTGGCTATGCAGTGAGGGGGCGCCTGGAATTCCTGCCTCAGGTCCCAGCCCCTCGATGGCTCTGCCCAATATCGGCCTCAGTTTGCCATAAGAGCCCAGAGGCCTCTCTGCGGCACCAAGAACTGCTGGGCCACTGTGTGTGTGGTGACAGTTCCATGTGACTTGTGGCCTCATTTTAAATGATTATGAGTATTAATTCAATGAATGAACACATGGATGGAGGATGGAGGATGGACAGCACTACCCAATATGTTCTAAGCCTCTGCTTTGTGCCAGGCACCCTGGAGCCCTCAGGGATGCCGCTGGGCACTGCACTTGCTCCTCCAAGCTCCTCTCTTTCCATCTCAGTGGCCGTGCAGCTGCTGCCATCACTGCCCCGTGCCGGATTCAGTCTGTGGAGGATCAATGAGGTAGCAGTACGTCCATGCTTTAAGTGGCACGGGCTTTGGGTGATGGCATTTCCCCAGCTGTGTTCCCTGGCAGAGGCTGCGGTGATATTTCTAGCTTTGTTGCTATGTCAACCCCTGAGCTTGCCTCCTGTCTTGCGTCAGGGCTGGAGGCAGCCCCTCCTGAGCTCTCCCTGTCCCTGATGTGCACCGGACGCCGCATGCTGTGAGCCACCATGCCAATGTGCATCAGGTCACACAGCAACTTCTCCCTTGCTTGGACGTCTGATCACCATCAAGGGCCTGCCCTTAGGCTCCAGGGCAGGCGGGGCACCCCCACTGAGTTCTCACTCAAGGGGAGAGACCTGGACATTAGCAGGGTAAAGAAAGCAATGAGGGCCCCAAGACAGAGGCCTGCCTGAAGGGTGGGAACTGCCACATCACAGGGGACAGCAACTAGTTGTTGAATAAGCAGTAGCTGAGTGAGTGGACAGGGAATGATGACGCATAAAGATCTGGACGTGCTCAACGTGGGAGTGGGTCCGGGAACCAGGGAGCCTTCAGTTGCCATCATAACACAACAGCACAATTGCATAGCACAGCAATAGCATCTAACACGAATGGGTGCTTATTGTGTACCAGGCACCACTCCTAGCATGGCATGCAGGAACTTGTCCAGTCCCACGGCAAGTCTGACGCAGGTGGATCACTGCCGTGGGGCCAGCACACAGGAAAGCTGGGGTCACACAGACTACATTGAGATCTGCCCAACTCACAGTGGCCAAAGTGGGTGGGGACCACATTCTAGCAGAAGAACCATCGGCTTCATAAACGGTTCCCTGTCACTGGAGCAACTGGGAGCTGGTCCATGGTACAGGCAGGAAACTACGGGTGTGAGCGATTGGTGGCTACAGGGGCGGAGGGCTGGGGTGGACAGGCTGAGTCATCGGGAGGTGAAGTGGCAGTGTGTGGGGACTGTGTGGACAACACGGGAAGGTGGCGGAGACCCTGCTGCCTGGGGGAGAAGGATCATGTGAGGAGCTGCTGTGATCCTGGTCCACATAGGGAATGCCTGGAGCACAGGGGCTATGCACTCCAGAACCACAAAGAAGGTGGTTCTGATTCTTACAAAACCTCTGGAGTGGCCAGGCACAGTGGTTCATGCCTGTAATCCCAGCATTTTGGGAGGCTGAGGCGGGTGGATCATAAGGTCAGGAGTTCGAGACAAGTCGGACCAACATGGTGAAACCCTGTCTCTTTTAAAAATACAAAAATTAGCCAGGCATGGTGGTGGGTGCCTGTAGTCCCAGCTACTCAGGAGGCTGAGGCAGGAGAATCACTTGAACCCAGGAGGTGGAGGTTGCAGTGAGCCAAGATCATGCCAGTGCACTCCAGCCTGGGTGACAAGAGTGAAATTCTGTCAAGAAAACAAAACAAAACGAAACAAAAGAAAACAAAAGCTCCAGAGGGAGCAGGAGCAGAGAAGCTTAACTGGGGCAGTTAGAGTGGGAAATGGGGAGGGCCTAGGAAGAAGCCTGAAGAACATGCCCGCGCAGAAGGAGGGAGAATCACGGGGAGTAGAGAGGAAGAGGCCGAGGCCGTGGCTGCAGAGGGTCTTCCGGGGCTGACTCAGGTGCGTGCTGGGGTGGCCATCAGGGTGGTCCCTGTGGGCTTCAGTGACAGCTGTGTGTGACGATGGTGGAACCAGGCGGTGAACACAGGTAATTACTTCGAGAAGTTTAGTGTGAAGACCAGGAAGGAATCTGTATTGGTGTGGGGACGGGTCATGGTTTGCAAGGCGTTCTCTTGCCTGTGCGTGGCGCCCCATGGTGGAATGGGGCGCCTTCTGTGCAGGGTGAGGGGGCTGGGAGGTGAGAGCGGAGAGCGTGTGGGGTGAGGTGGCTTCTGGGCTCCTGACCAGTCTCTGGGGTGCTGTCTTCGTGGACTTCCTTTGGGGTGTGGGGCCCAAGCTGACCCTGGCTTCACTATTGGAAGGAGGGTCTCGGGTGGGCTTGGCACCATGGAAAGGTGCAGGAAGTCCTCCCAGGCAGGGAGGCTTGGCTCTGAGCTGCAGGAAGTCTCTTCTTCGAGACCAGCAGGCAGGTCTCCCCGAGGAGGCCTGAGGAGCAGCCACATTAGACCTGGGTCTGCTCCAAGACTGCAGCCAGAGGGCAGGGCCCGTGTTCCAGGCCCTCCTTCCTCCTGGCCCTGTTCTGGCTCAGCCTGTGGTGCTCCCAGGGGGACAGGGGGGGCCTTGGAGCCCCAGGGGGCCATCCTCTCCACAGGGAGGAGGGAGATGGGCTTTTCTCCCAGGAAACATTTGTTAATGTACGTTACTGATGTCACTAATGTCTGCTTCACTTTAAAATAGAGAAAAAAAGGAAGAAAACCCTCCCTTGAATAATTTACACCTGCACCTCTGCCATCCGTTGTGAACCTCTGTGAGGTTTATTTTTGTGACACTTTATTATAGAGTAACTGGAGAAGGAGGCGCTTCCTGGGTTGGCGGCCACCTGGTAGGTCAGCAGGGGGGTGCCTAGGTGCACACAGACTGTTCAGGGAACATGGTTTCCCTCACAACTGGCTCCGCCCTCCCACAGCAGCTGGTGGCTTGAGTACAGGTTACTGAGGCTCAGTTCCTAGGACACCCACACAGCCCGATTTGGGTCACTTGGTTTGGTAAATCGGGTGAAGGTGACTTACCTGCGGGGCCTGCAGGGTGTGGGTTCCGGCTCTGGCACTGGGAGTCCTCCATCCTCCTCACACGCCCTCTATCCTTGCTGGCCTTCCGGGTTCTTGGGGGCGCCTGTTTGCTCCTCCGGCCTCGGCGTCCTCCAGAGGACTCCAGTGAAGTTAAATAAATGCCAGGAGGATGCATGTGGCAGCGCTATGGAGGTGGAAAGGAAGGACCCCAGGAGACGCCAGGTGCTCACTGTCCAGCGGGGACACAGGCTTGAACATGGCAGGGGCATGCAGCACCCCTGAGAGTGCTGAGCTGTCCAGGAAGCCCCCGGCTCTGGCCACGCCCCATGCCTGCCCAGGGAGGCCATGCCACATGCATTAAAAGTGTTTCTGCAGCCTCAGAGGCCCCCACTTGCATGGCCCATTTTGAAGACAGCCCTCTGCAGAGCCCTCCTTCAGCCTTGGGGCAGGTGAAGGGCATCAGGACCAGCTGAGAGCTCGCTGTGGAGCAAACAGCCTCCCTGGGCCCGGGGAGAGGTGGAGCCCCAGGTGAGAGGATACAGGGGACTGCTGTGCTCTGCAGTTCTGGGGCAAGTGTAACCCTGACCTTGGGCTCGTAAAGGGAGATGTCTAGGGCCAGTGACCTGACCCTGTGAAATGGGGCCACGTGACCCTCACAGAACTTCTGCCCTATGGGCTCCAAACTGAAAGCTTTTTAGGCTGAGTTGAGAAGATATTTTCTGTGGTCCCCATGTGGAGCTGGGAGCTCGTTCCTCACCAGGAGAGGGGCGCTGGCGCTGGGGCTGGGGAGGCCCTCCTGTGCTAGCAGCAGGTTCACATGTTGCTCCAGATGCCAGACACTCACCTGCTCATCCTCTGCATGCCAGGAAGCCCACAGTGTGCAGATGAGAAAGCTAGGGCTCAGGCTGCCTCTGGATCCCAAGCAAATGGTGGAAGGCAGATTTGAACCCAAGTTCTGTATGATGCCCAAAGCAGGACAGACAGCCGCCCCCCGAATGGCGTTGGTGCTGCTGTGGGATGGAAGTGACCCCTGCAGCCACCATTCCTCAGCACTGAGGCCGAATGCAGAAACGAGGGGAGGGTGCCAGGCCCCAGGAGACCCTGAAAGCCGGCGGCAGAGGGAAAGCCTCTCGGGACACTGTCCTGGGGAAAAGAGTGCACAGAAGGTAGGTCCCGAGCTTCTAGCATCCCAGGGCTTCCTGAGGAGGCCCTGCTTCTCCTTCATGAATGAACATAGCTGGCATTCCACTCTGCTGTCCTCACCACATCAGTTCCCTCTGTGGGCACTGCCTTCATAGCCTGGGGAGCCCTTCTTGCTAAGGGCGAACCCACCACGAGGTAACAGGAAGAATGCGTAGACTTCCACCAAGGTCGGCCTGCCAAGTGATGCTTCTGTAGCCGCACGGCCCCTTGGCCCTGACACAGGCCGGGATGACCACTGTGCAGCCAGCCGGCACTGGTGAGTCCTGCACCAGGAGTGCCTGGCGCTGGCCGTGCCCGAAGCTTAGGATCTAACAGATCTGTTGCAACTGAGAGGCCATCAGGGTCCTAGAGAATGAATGGGGGAGGTTCCCACCTGTGCGGGTTGGAGGAATGCTGCGTCGTGAATGCTGGAGTGGCTGATGCCAGGGGTAGGTCAATTGCTATTCTAGGATTGTTCAATCCCCAAACCTCATCCTCCCACATCTCCCCCCAGATGGCTTCTAGATGTTCCTGAAATATCACTTTGCCGTGGCTTTTGCTGCGTGGGGAAGGAGCCAGTCATTATCTGTTGGACATCTGTGACACTTCCTAGTGGAGTATCCTCGCCTGAGTCCTTACCCTGCCCTGTAGAGCCGCAGAGCAGTTTTTCTGAGGACAGTCCCTCCCATGTGAGAAGAGGGCAGATTGGTGCATCCAGCTTTGTTCCCCAGGGGTGCCCTGGAACACGTGCCTGGGTTACTGCTTGTATTAGCCAGCTTGGGAGGCTGTAATAAAGCATCACAGACTGGGCTGGCTAAATGACAATGCGCATTTTTCACTGTTTTGGAGGCTGGAAGTCCAAGACGAAGGTGCTGGCACGGTTGGTTTGTCCTGGGACCTCTCTCTTTGGCTCGTAGGTGCCATCTTTTCCCTGTGTCTTCACACAGTCATCATTCTGTGCATGTCTCTGTCCTAATTTTGTTTTATGGAACACCAGTCATGTTGGATTAGGGTCTATCCATATGATTCCATTTAACTTACTCACCTCTTTAAAGACATTCCCTCTAAATGCAACCACACTAGGAGTTAGGGCTTCAACATATGGATGTTTCAGAAGGCACGATTTAATCCCTAATATCCCTGCCTTGGCATGCTGCGGTAATTCACCTCCTGAATTTTTACCTCTCTTCCCTCCTGACTGCCCCATGGCCATTGGGATCCATCCTAGGATGGGTTTGAGGGTGACATATAGCCCTGGCACAGATCAATGGGGCCGAAGTTGTGTCTCCCTTCTTTTCCTGTCTTTTCACTGTAGAAAACCTACCTGAACGTAAGCATTTGTTTCAAGATCAAGATATCCTGTTGGAATACCTGTGGGAAGCGCTGCTCAGAGGCTGTTCTCCAACCTTGTACCCTCAATCCCCCAAAAGTTTACAAGAAGCAGGAGGTGGAGGTCTGGGGGCAGGGCAGAAGCTAGGAGGATGCAGACACATCTCTGCAAAAGGGGGCCTGCTGGGTTCTAATCTTTAATTTGCTTTATTGGTGGGCTTCAGGCATCTAATGAGATACATGAGTTTTCTCACCCAAGAGGATAATTTTACTTTTGACCACAGGAGAGAAAACACATCCCTGGGCTCAGACAGACAGTATTTTTATGGTATTTTTTTAAATGCTTTTGAGTATTAAACTTTTATAGTGTTTTTAAACATTCAGGAAGGAGCTTCCACACCTCATGCATCCTGTGGCCTTTGGTTGGCAGAGGTGCAGCATAATGGCGTGGTAGAGGGGGTAGGTGTGGACATTAGCGGCCCAGATTCAGATCCAGACAGACCCCTGGCTGTGACTCCAATTCCACATCAGTAAAATGGGGTGGTGGGGCCTGTGGGGCTCTCTGAGGACTGTGTGCCATGCCTCAAAGCGGCTGCTCAGCAGAAACAGCTGGGCTTAGCACTGCACTGAAAGGGCTCTGCAGATGTCTCTATGGATTGATCACTGGGTCAATGGATGTAAAACATTTCTGCTCAAATCAAACCACTACAATGGCTTGTTTCTTTTCACTCAACAAACACAAATGCCTGCAAAGTGCCAGCCTGTACTGATTTTTGGAGGTTAAAGATGATACATTTTCACTCACTGTGCCCTCTGGGAGTCTCAACGATAGGCGTAAAATGCAATCAAACAGACACACAGGGACCATGGCGCGTAGCACTTCTCCAGATCACTTGAAGAGTGAGCAGCGAAGGGCTGACTGTCCTGAGACCAGCGATGTGACTGTCAGCCAGAGAACCAGGCTCAGCTCTGTGCAACAGATGGACCAGAACCCCACAGGTGGAAAGTCAGAATGGCAGGGGATGTGCCTGGAGCGTTAGGACCTAGGCTGGTGGCATGGCTGGACCAGACTTGCAGAGGCAGCATGGCTCTCTGGATACACCTGTGGCTGGGAGGTCTGAGCCAAGGCACAGCTAAGCTTGGTCTTGGATTCTGCATTGGTGATGGTTGGGATCCTCACCTCACGACCCTCGGGATATAACCACGTTGGTGTGGTTGCCACAGCAACCAGGCTGCTGCCGCTGCCCTGAAAGTCTAAGGAGCTACTGGTCTTTAGCATTTTTTAGGGTCCAACACTGTTCATCATTCTGCTAAAGGGCTTCTCACCTGGCTGGCAAGAGCAGCATTGCACAGAAGCAAAACAGCCGTTATGGAGAGCATGTGGTCCTGGGGTGAGAAGTGGGAGCCCCTTAGGGAAGTCACACCTGCAGACGGGGCAGACAGCAGCCTGTGGAGGAGGCACTGGATGCTGGTCCTTGGGCTACCTGAGATTTGGAGATATACAGTTAAGGGTGGGTACCATGGAACTGGAGAGGCAAGAGTGAGCTGAGGACATGTATTGGTCCATTCTCATGCTGCTATGAAGAAATACCTGAGACTGGGTAATTTGTAAAGAAAAGAGGTTTAATTGACTCACAGTTTTGCGTGGATGGGGAGGCCTAGGAAACTTTCAATCATGGTGGAAGGAGAAGAAAACACATCCTTCTTCACGTGGAGGCAGGAGAGAGATGTGCTGAGTGTAGGTGGACAAACCCCTTATAAAACCACCAGATCTTGTGAGAACTCACTGTCATGAGAAGAGTGTGGGGGAACTGCCCCCACGATCCAATCACCTCCCATGAGGTCACTCTGCAACGTGTGGGGATTACAATTCAGATTACAATTCAAGATGAGATTTGGATGGGAATACAGAGCCAAACCATATCATTCCACCCCTGGGCCATCCCAAACCTTATGTCCTCACATTTCAAAACAAAATCATGCCCTTCTAACAGTCCCCAAAAGTCTTAAGTCATTCCAGCATTAACCCCAAAATGTAAGCTCAGAGTCTCATCTAAGACAAAGCAAGTCCATTACACCTATGAGCTCGCAAAATCAAAGGCAAGTTAGTTACTTCCTAGATACAATGGGGCTACAAGCATCTGGTAAATACAACTGTTTTGTATGACAGAAATTGGCCGAGGCAAAGGGGCTATATGCCCCATGCAAGTCCAAAATCCAACAGGGCAGTCATCAAACCTTAAATGATCTCCTTTGACTTCATGTGTCACATCCAGGTCATGCTGATGCAACAGGTAGGCCCCCATGGCCTTGGGCAGCTCTGCCCCTGTGGCTGTGCAGGGAACAGCGCCCCCTCCTGGCTGCTTTCATGGCCGGTGTTGGGTGTCTGTGGCTTTTCTAGGTGCATGGGGCAAGCTGACGGTGGATCTACCATTCTTCAGTCTGGAGGACGGTGGCCCTCTTCTCACAGCTCCACTAAGCAGTGCCCCAGTGAAGACTCTATATGGGGGATTCAACTCGCATTTCCCTCCTGCACTGCCCTAGCAGGGGTTCTCCATGTGGGCCCTGTTCCTGCAGCAAATCTCTGCCTGGACATACAGGCATTTCTGTTCACCCTCTGAAATCTAGGTGGAGGTTCTCCAACCTCAATTCTTGATTTCTGTGCACCCACAGGCTGAACACCACTTGTAAGCTGCCAAGGTCTGGGGCTCACACCCTCTGAAGCAATGACCTGAGTTGTACCGTGGCCCCCTTTAGCCACAGCTGAAGCTGAAGCACCATGTCCCAAGGCTGCACAGAGCAGGAGGGACCTGGTCCCAGCCCATGGAACTACCTTTCCCTCCTAGGCCTCCTGGCCTGTGGTGGAAGGGGCTGCTGTGAAGGTCTGTAACCGTCTCCATTTTCCCCACTGTCTTGGTGGTTAACATTCAGCTCCTCGTTACACAAATTTCTGCAGCCGGCTTGAATTTCTCTCCAGAAAATGGGCTTTTCTTTTCTACTGCAATGTCAGGCTGCAAATTTCCCATGCTTTTATACTGTTTTCTCTTAAATGCTTTGCCACTTAGAAATTTCTCCCACCTGATACCCAAAATCATTTCTCTTAAATTTGAAGTTCCACAAATCTCTAGGGCAAGGCCAAAATGCCACCAGTCTCTTTGCCAAAGCATAGCAAGTGTCACCTTTACTCCAATTCTCACAAGTTCCTCGTCTCCATCTGAGACCAACTCAGCCTGTAGTTCATTGTCAATATCACGATCAGCATTTCAGTCGAAGTCATTCAACAAGTCTCTAGGAGGTTCCAAACTTTCCCACATTTTCCTGTCGTCTTCCGAGCCCTCCAAACTGTTCCAAACTCTGCCTGTCACCCAGTTCCAAAGTCGCTTCCACATTTTTGAGTATCTTCATAGCAGTGCCCCACTCCCTGCAGTAGCAATTCATCATGTTAGTTCTCACACTGCTATGAAGAAACACCCGAGACTGGGTAATTTATAAAGAAAAGAGGTTTAGTTGACTCAAAGTTCTGCGTAACTCAAAGTAAACAAGTTCTTCACGAGGCAGAGGAGAGAGAGGTGCGAGTGAAGTGGGGAAAACCTCTTTTAAAACCATCTGGCCTTGTGAGACTCACTATCATGAGGACAGCACAGGAAACCACCCCCATGATGCAATTACATCCGGTGTGGTCCCCCACCCCCCACATGAGGGGATTACAATTCAGATCACAACTCAAGGTGAGATTTGGGTGGGGACACAGAGCCAAACCGTATCAGAATGAGTCATACACTGCAGGTTCACTGCACATCACATACTCCACTGCTTCTAGAGAATGGAGCAACAAAAGTAAAAATCCCTGCCTTCAAGGGAGTCACACTCTAGCGTCAGAGAAAGACCCAGGAAGAAACGATTGTGGTGAAATGAGCTGCTCTCACAGAAGCAGGAAAATAGTGACGGAGCTAAGGGACTGGGAACCCGGATGCCAGCAGACAGGGACAAGTCTTCCTTGACAAGGGCACCTGCATTTCACTCTCACACTCCTTTAATGAACAAAGCAGATGTCTCCCCTGAGGGAAGCACGAGCTGACCTCTGCTGAGACGCGAGAGGGCAAGAGGCGTGCAATGCAGGGGTACACAGCCGTGCAATGCAGGGGTGCACAGCCAGCCAGGTGCAGGAGCCCGCAGGGCCGGGAGGAGGAGACCTGCAGCTGGTTTAGAAATTAGGAGTATCTCAGTGGGGCCTACCTGGCATATTTAGGAGCTGAGCTTCACCACTGGGGCAGGGACTGGCTGAGTGAATAAAGGCCATGGGAGGCCCCAGGATGGGGAGGCTGTTAATGACCTGAAAGGGTCCCCCGGGCTGAGTTAGGTGGTCCAGACGAGCTACTCGAGTCACCAGGACTTGCAGAACTTTCTAAAGAGCTCATGGTACCTTCGGGAAGAAGAGTTTGGGACCAAAGCAGGCCACCAAAGCAGAGCAGTCACATCCTCTGCGTCCCCCCCAAATTCCATAAAAATGACAGAATAAGGGAGAATAAGTGTATAACCAGCAAGCCATACCATGAAAGAGACAAAGAGGTTGCACAACTTCTCAGGAGAAGGGGCAGGACCAGACTGGTGGAGAAACCAAAGGAAACCACACGTGAAGAACAGCAGGAAAAGCTACTGCAAAGACGAGGGAAAACCCTGTGCCCAAGAGGCAGGCAGAGGGGGCGTGGGCGCAGTCTCAGGGCAAGGGAACGAGTGGGCCCAGGAAGAACTAACTGGCTTCTCAACCAAAGGAGGGGCCGGGGGCTGCACAGCGTCACAGCACAGAGTGTGCTCCGGAGTCCGCCTCCGTGGGCCCGAATTTTCCCTATAAAATGGAGATCGTGAGGATGCCACTTTTCAGCTTCAGCCAGCGCAGTTTTTGTCATGATGTCGTGATGTGTGCGGGGCCCGGGACGGGTGGGGGGAGACTGGTAACCCGAGAGTGAGGCTGAATGGGAAGGCAGAGCATTCTAGAACAGCTGCAGTGTCCTAGTGTTCCATACCACAGTAGGAAATTATAGTTCACAATAATTTATTGTCTATTTCAAAATAACTGGATGAAAAGAATTGTACTGCTCCCAACACAAAGAAAAGATGAATGTTGAGGAGATGGATATCCCAGTTACCATAACTAGATCATTACACATTGTTTACATGTACCAAAATATCCTATGTGGCTTCAGAATATGGAGAGTTAGGACATATCAAGTAGAAAAAATACAGAACAAGAGAAGGGAGTGGAAGGAGACCCGGAAGGGAGGGACCCTCTGCTGTCTTCAGGAAAGCTGCCAACCTGGGGTGTATTCAGGGTAAATTCCCAGATCACATCCTGAGAAGTAAAAAGAAAAAACAGAAAACATGAGGAATAAAAATGATCAGAATTCTTGGAAATTTATAAAATACTTGAGATATATTTGAGTAGCAGAATGGCCAAACACTGAATCATTCATTCAGATGACGGGGTGGTGGAGTTTTACCAAAAGAGAGTGGGACAGAGGAGGAAAGAGATTAGAAGAAAGGAAATGCTCACAGATGGAAAGAAGAATGTTTCCCTGAATTGAGGAAAGTCATGCATTTTTAGATTAAAAAGAGTCTATTTTGGGAGAAAATAGATTAAGGAAGAAAAATGCAAGCACTTAGATACATTCTAAATAAAGAACTTCAAAAGTTAAGAAACTATCCCCAAATCTTTTATAGCATAACACCAAAAAGAGATTCCTAGAATGAAAGAAGCCTCCTCTTGGTGACAAATTTCTAATAGCCACATCACACCTTCAGAGAAGGTAACTTCCAAGATCTGAAAGTATTTTGAGTCTATAATTCTATGCCCAGACAAACTATTATTCAAATAGGGGAGCAAAATAACCAATTTTCATGCATAAAAATATCAGAAAATCAATTTACCTTCTATGGGCTCTTTTGAAAAATAATATATACATCTAAACAAAACAGTAGTAAACAAACAAAAATCATGAGTCTGATAAGGAAAAGGAACATGGGATCAAGAATAATGGCAAGAAAACAAGAGAATGTTGTAGCTAATTTTAAATTGATTTCTAGGTATAATATACAAAACTAGGAACATATTTTATATACCAAAGAGTAGGATCTTAACATGGCAGTGTGAGAATCAGGCAGGAAAGGAGCGAGGAGAAAGCGAAAGTCTGCTAAATGTCTTATTTTCTTCAGTAGAAGGAAAACTATTTATTACGACTTTTAGAAAAATGTTAGGCTGAATGCATGTGCTAAAAAAATGTGATGGTTTCTGACCAGCTATTGGTCAATTGGATGTCTTTGTAAAAAAAAAAGAAGAAGAATTTTAAGAACTACTTTGTACCATACTTGAAAAACAATTTGTTAGACTTGGGATCTAAATTTCAAATTCAAAAATATATATCTTTTAGAATTAGCATGGTTAAACATCTTCATAAACTTTGAGTAGACAGAGTTAAGGGTAATCATTATGATCATATATGGAGAATTTAAAGAGATATTTTAAAACAACATGATATAAACAGAAGATTTCAGAGTGGTATCTATTTCATTAATTATTTCAAATAAGCTTCTTTCAGCTTTGTTAGCTTTCTCTGTTATTTTTTCATATTTTACTAATTTCTGCTTTTAATTTTGCAACTTCTATTCTTCTAATTTTTGTTTTGTTTTGTTTTGGGGAGTGTATGTGTTCAGACTAATGTTTGTTCTGCTAACTGGTTGAGTTGAACACTATGATACTTTTCAACATCTTGTTTTTAACAAAAGAAATAAAACATTACTGCTAAACTGGTGTTTTATGATCATTGCCTTGAAGTCTTTCTTGTGTGACATTAATATTAACACACCTGCTTTACATTATAAAATATATACATATATTTGCCTGGATATATTTTTCCAGGCAAATATATGTATATCATATATACATTATCTGTTTATATCATTTTGTTTTAATTATGCCTCTTTAAATTCTCTATATATGATCATAATAATTACCCTTAACACAGAGGGAAATAAAATCAGAAATCTTCCCAGGCCTTTCTGGAAGACAATGTCCTTGACACCAAAACTGGACAAAGACAATACAAAAAATAAAATGCTAGGTTAATTTTTGTTGTGAAAGTTGATGCAAATATCCTGAAAATATAATAAATTGAATTCAGGACTATGTAAAAATTAAATATATATATATATATATATATATATATATATATGTATGTACGAATATATATATAATTAATATATGTTAGTATTTATTCCAAGTTTATTTTGTGAATGCAATGAGCTTATAACATTAGGAAAAGTCCATTAATATAATTGGTCATATTAAGAAATTAAGAAGAAAAAATGCTTATCATCACAATTGATAAAAGAAGCATTTAATAAAATGTGTAACCCTGTAGTGTTTAAAATGACCAATTCAGCCAACCAATGCGTGACATCAATAACTTAGTATTTTAGCAGATTAGGAATATGATAGAAAGACCCTGAATATGTAAGGGCTTCTTCTTCTTTTCTGTTTTGAGACGGAGTTTTGTTCTTGTTACCCAGGCTGGAGTTCAATGGCGTGATCTTGACTCACTGCAACTTTTGCCTCCTAGGTTCAAGCGATTCTCCTGCCTCAGCCTCCTGAGTAGCTGGGACTACAGGCACGTGCCACCATGCCCAGCTAATTTTTTGTATTTTTAGTAGAGACGGGGTTTCACCATGTTGACCAGGATGGTCTCAATTGCTTGACCTCGTGATCCACCCACCTTGGCCTCCCAAAGTGCTGGGATTACAGGTGTGAGCCACCGCGCCCGGCCGTGTAAGGGCTTCTAACCACCCAAATATCATGTCAATGGTGACTCCATCTAGGTCAGTGCTTTTCAAAGGCAGGGGCAAGATCAAAGTTTTTCTCTCAACATCTCTTGAAGAAAGAGAGTAGGGTGGATGGTTTACGAGTCCCAGAGAGGAGCTAGCCAATTTGTTATTATTTGCAGATTCTATGAATGTTTATATAATGTAGGTTTATATAGAATAGGAAAGTTCACTGAGATTGCTAGGTACAAGATCTAGCAAAATGCAGAAACCCATATTGTTCATGTACAACAGCTTCAAACAATTAGAAATTGTAATAACCATCACAAAAGCAATGAAAATTGTGTTGCTTAGTAAACTACCAAAATTATTAAGTAATTTTAAAATAAAATAATAAACTTCCATTGAGAGACTTAAAGGAGAACTTATACAGACATACACCCTGGCCCCGAGTGGTTATTCCCAATGTTTTAACAATGACAATTCTCCCCAGGTGGAAATACCAACTCCATTATATGTGGTTGAGAGACAGGCCATACGTATAGTATTCTATGGTGTATATGGAATGGGACGTGATCTCATTTATTTTTATGGCTGCAGAGTAGTTCATGGAATACTATAAATACTATAGTGTATATTCTATACACACCATGGAATACTATGCAGCCATAAAAAGGAATGAGATCATGTCCTTTGCAGGGATGTGGATGGAGCTGGAGACCATCATCCTTAGCAAACTAATGCAGGAACAGAAAACCAAATACAAAATGTTCTCACCTATAAGTGGGAACTAAATGATGAGAACTCATGGACACAAACAGGTGAACAACAGACATTGGGTGCTACTTGAGGGTGGGGGGAGGGAGAGGAACATGCAAATGACCGTTGGGTACTAGGCTTACTACCTGGATGGTGAAATAATCTGTACAACAAACCCCTGTGAGAGGAGTTCACCCATATAACAAAACTGCACGTGTACCCCTGGACCTAAAATAAAAGTGAAAGAAACAAAACAAAACAAAACAAAACAAAAGTTGTAACAGAATTTTTCATATCAGAGGACAAGTTGATTCTCATATCTGAACAGAATAAATGACTAAAAAAATTCCAAGTCAAAATTAAAAAATAAATAGGAAGGGGATTTGTCCCACTAAAATAAAGATTTACTTCCGAGTTTCAGGAAAGAAACAGCACGGTATCATTGCTGGTGTGGACAACGAATCCCCCGGTGCCACCATCAAAGACACATCAAACACGCGAGGAAATGCCGCACACCGCAGGCCTGCTGTTAGCAACTGCCTTTCCATACAGAACAAACGGAAATGCCTCTGGCAGGAAGAGCTGCTCTGAATGCCATGACGTCATAAATAGCCAGTATTGATCCTGTGTGTTGGGGCTACTGACATGTTTTCCTGCAGGTGTGTTAGCTGCTGTTGGGGTGGAGCTCACTTGATGCAGTTGAGGACCTTGCGGGGCGAGTGCACCTGTCTCCTTTTCCAGAGGACTCTGACTCTGAGATGCATCCGGTCCACGTGTTCAGGTGGGAGGTTGTGGATGTGCGCGAGGGGCTTAGGCACCAGGAGAACGGCACCGATGCTTCCAGTTATGCATCCTGAGAAGGGGCCGTGGCCAGCTCACTTTTCTTGTTTCTGTTCTAAAAAAACCAGCCTTGAGAGAACAGTGTGCCTCTGTGACATCAGACTCTGGCCACACAGCTTGGGGCTTCTTGAAGCAGAGATTCAAAATATGTTTCAAAATATCCAGAGAGGGACCTCCTGGAGCGCCCTGCTGCTTTGGATGGTGTCCTTTCTGCAGACTCAGATTTGGGGCCTGAAGCACCTTGTCCTGAGGGAGGAGTGGCTCCTCTGACTCCCCTAGTTCTGTGGCTTAAGTCTGCGGGGGCCAGAAAGGCCCTTCCAAGTGACTGCCCATCCCAGAGAGGTGGGCATTCCATCTTCAGAGATGGAAGGAAGCGCCCCGGAGTGGCAAGTCGGGCCGAGCATCTGGGTGGATGCTTTCTCTAGGGCTCTGGGATTGGAAATGAACCTGCCTGATGTCAGTGCCGTGTCCATTTGCCTGTCTCCCCATCGGCACCTGAGTTGTGTCTGCCTGGCTCCCACCCCCTGCCTGCAGCCCACATCTTTCCCTTCCTCCCTCCCTCCCTTCAGGCTTGGCTGTTCCCAAGGCTTTCCCACTTGCTTCTTCCTTATGGTGAAATTCACAGTCTTCATCCTTGCTCAGAGTTCCTCAGAGCCTCTGGCCCAGGTCCAGTCACTGGCTTCAGCCACCTTTGCAGAAATCAGGAGACACGTCCCACCGACAACTCTGAGAAAGTCGAACTTCATCAGGCGTGGTGGCTCATGCCTGTAATCCCAGCACTTTGGGAGGTTGAGGTGGGCAGATCACCTGAGGTTGGGAGTTTGAGACCAGCCTAACCAACATGGAGAAACTCCATCTCTAATAAAAATACAAAATTAGCTGACTGTAGTGGTGCACACCTGTAATCTCAGCTACTTGGGAGGCTGAGGCAGGAGAATCGCTTGAACCTGGAGGCAGAGGTTGCGGTCAGCCAAGATCATGCCATTGCATCTCCAGCCTGGGCAACAAGAGCAAAATTCCACCCCCTCCCCCAGAAAAAAAGAAAGAAAAGAAAGTCAAACCCACAATCCCTGGTTAGAAAATCCACCTGGTGTTCTTGGTTTCACCAGCAATTGATAATAACCACTGTTGTGTCTTGAACACTTACTATGCTTTCCATACTTATAATTTTTATTTCACTTTATCCTCAAATTTAAGATGAAGTTTCTCCTCCCATCTCCATTAAACGCACACCAGGACCAAGGATTCTAGAGCTGCACAGACTCATCCAAGTCACATGTTGCAGGCAGCAAAGCCAGTACATGAGCCAGAGCCTGGGCCTGGAAGCCAGAAATTCTAGGCTGAGAAGAAATCTCACTGTCACCCATGCTGCCCGGGTGGCAGCATCCTGCTTCAGACCTCTCACACTGAGCTGAAGACCTTCTGTTTCCTGATTCTTCTGCCTGGACTATCACAGCTGGTGCTCTGTGCTGCGCCTGCCTGGCTGGCCTCAGTCCCCGCCAGGGAGGTCCCCGAGTGTCCGTTGCATCCTGGGGGTATGTGGACTCCCTGCCATGGTCTTTCTTGTGCTGCGCCTGCCTGGCTGGCCTCAGTTCCCACCAGGGAGGTCCCTGAGTGTCCATTGCATCCTGGGGCTACATGGACTCCCTGCCATGGTCTTTCTCATCTGCCTGGTCTTGAGCTTTCTGAGCTTGTAGGTGGGGAGCGTGTTGAGGAGAGCAGCAATGGAGGCTTTCGTTGAATGCCCACCGCACACCACAGGCAAGTTCTGGGAGGCCCGTTTCCATCTATTTGATGAGTTTTGTTTCTGCAGTAGTGCCAGACACAGTAGAAGGCAAACACCCAGTGGCTCATGAAGACATCTGGACGTATTTCTGTTGCTTCCAAACACAAGGTATCCTCTGAGCTATGCACCCCTGTGGGTGCTGCCAACCATGGGCCCCATGTTCCCTCTGAGCAGTGCTTCTGCCATGGTGGGGGTGACAATGGGGTCCCAGAAGCTCCTTCACAGGTGACCAGTGCCAACAAGGCTCTTCACATGAAGCCCTTGAGAACATGGGATTCCTGAGGGTGAGGCCAAGTCTGACGTCCCTGAGGCCTGGCACACAGTGGGCACATGTGCTGAATGAAATGACAGCTGCTAAGTGCTAAGATGAGGGTGTGAGAAGGGCTGCCCCTTAGCTACAGTCTGGGGCCCAGTGAGGACTCACAGGTGGCCTCTCCTGGCGGCCAGGCCTTGTGTCCCTTGGCGCTGTCTTCCACAGGGTTACAGCTCAACAGCACCTCCACTGCCCCCAGAGCTTTCTCCTGAGTGCCGGCTCACAGCTCCTGGTTGGCTCCCTCCCAGGCAGCACAGTCCAGTGTCACCACATGCATATGGAGGGTGGTGTCCTTGGACACAAGGTCTGGGCAGTGATAGGATGCAGACCACACCAGGAGAAGCCCAGGGTCCCACCAGCTGAGGGTACTGGGGGTCCACTCCACAGCTGCAGCCTGGAGATCCCACTTGCTGGTCTGGTGCTGTGTCAGCAGTTCCGGGACAGGTCCGCTGTGGATAGGCGGGGAAGGGGAGTGGGCTCAGGGGCCCTCTGCAGAGCTTTCGGGGTAAGCGGAGTCTTGATGGACAGGCCGGCTTTGGAGATAGGATAGCGAGGGATAGACGTTCCCCTCAGCAGGGGAGCATGGCCGCCATGGCCCCTTCTTTGCTGGAAGAGCCTGATTTACTTTGGATTTCACCCTTCTGTGCATCCAGGAAGGGCCCCTCCCAGTCCTGGGAAGTGAGAGGTCAGAGCAGTTGTGCCCAGTATTGAGGGGTCACGGGATGTGGTCCCACGTGGGCAACCACAGGCAGAGGCTGATGGTGTAATGGCGTGTGTGGGAGGACACACCTCTCTCTATGTCAGGGCTCACATTTCCTTGGACTCCAGCACTGCTAAGACCACCTGGGACCATCCAGAAAGCTGAAGGCAGCAAGGCTGGACACACTCAGGTCCTTGATGGCTCTATTGGGTGGTCCAAGTAACCCAACCTCCCTCTGGGCTTCCCTCCAGTTTGGCTGAGGTGAAGGTGGGGCTGGACAGAGGGGAGCTGCTAGGACTTGGGGCTGTCAGTGTTAGGCCAAAGGGAACAGGCTTTCTTCTCATGAAGAAAGCACCAGAAGCAGGATTCTGTCTTGTCAGAGGCGTGGTGTATAGGCAGCATGTCCCACCTTCAGAAGAAGCCTGGAGAGGTGGTCAGAGCTGGGCCCAGCTTGCCTCACTGACCTGGCCCATCCATCAGGAATCAGGAGGGAAGCTCTCGTGTCCACTACCTGGCCATCCTTTCTGTAATTCTGACTGTGAATGGTTGGAGCCTGGGCTCAGTCTAGGCCACCAGGCAGAATGTGACATGGTGCCTGAGGGCCAGCCCGCAAGATGCTCTCTGGTTCCAGCCCGCAGGATGCTCTCTGGTTCCAGCCCGCAGGATGCTCTCTGGTTCCAGCCTGCAGGATGCTCTCTGGTTCCATCCCGCAGGATGCTCTCTGGTTCCAGCCCGTAGGATGCTCTCTGGTTCCAGCCTGCAGGATGCTTTTTGGTTCCAGCCTGCAGGATGCTGTTTGGTTCCAGCCTGAAGGATGCTCTCTGGTTCCAGCCTGCAGCATGCTGTTTGGTTCCAGCCTGCAGGATGCTTTTTGGTTCAGGAGGACAAATGATGGGGTTTAAGTCAATGAGAGCAATGTACCCATGTGATGTGGGTTGGTGTTTAGGCCACAGAACTAGGAAGAAGCTGAATTAAGTCCCTGGAGCAGGAATGGCTTCCTAGAGGAGGCAAGTGTAACAGTGGGAGAATCTAGTGGTGCATTTTCTCATTGGTAATGCTAGAGAGTATATTGAAGGAGAGACCTCTCCATAAAAATATCCATCGAGCAAAAAGTGGTCCAAAGCACCTGTTTTCTTTTTAGGCAAGCATCCCTGAATGAGGTGGCACAGTCCCCTCAGGGCAGTGCAGGGATGGGGGCTGCCCCAGCAAGAGGATTTGGCAAGATACACAGCTCAGGTGACCCATAGGCAGCTGCCAGGGGGCCTTCTCTCCTTCCTGAAAATAGTTTCTGGCTGCTGGGTGAACTATGGAGAGAAAGCGTTTTATTATTTTTCCTAGCCCTGCAATGAATTGCTTCACTGTCAGCTTAGCAGGGAGAGGAGAGTAGCCAGGATCACATTGAGCTCAGCTCCCAGGATGCAGGATATTAAATCAATCAAACTAAATTAAAAGCTTTGGACATCTCTTGAACTCAGGGTTGGGAGGCAACCTTTTCTTCTTATTCCAGCTGGTTCCCGGGAGGATGCCCAGCCTGCGGGGATGTGCAAGGGCTCGGTGCTTTGAATTATTTAAAGATGGAGCAGGGCTGGGGTATGGAAAAGTATCCCGGCTCAGAAAGAGGTGCAATGGCTTCTGCTGCAGAGCCAGGGGGATGCCCTGCTGGTGTGAAGAGAAAATGCAGGGGGAAGGGGTAGCATCCAGCCAGACTTGGTTGTCACCATAGTGGGTTTCCCAGCTTGAGAAACTACTCTGCAGCCAAGGGGCTGCTGCCTTTTGCATCCTCCCCACTGGCCACCAAGGCAGGGAAATACTCCTTCCACTTGGTCTTTGAGGCAGCCCTGCCCCTTTAAAGTAGATGGAAGATGTGCCCCACTGAAGCTAGGCAACACTGAAGCCAACTGAACCCTCTGGGATCGCCCTCCACTGTGAATGATGTTCCTTCTTACCAGCGTTTATGGGTCTGAGTCATTCCAGGCACTATCCTGGGCTCTATTCTCCTACTTAAGAATGTGTCCAAAGCATATGCATTGAGCGCCTGCTATGTTACAGGGTTAGGTCAGGAAAACAAAGCAGACGACATCCATGTGCTCAGGGAAATTGCAATCTCATGACAAATTTATCTCAGCTGAGTGGTGTCTTGGGAGGAAATATGCAGGACATGCAATCAGAAGTGAGGTGGGATCATCAGGTAGGGCTGTATGGAGGAGGTGGGATGGAAGCTAAGACTGTAGAACCAGTTGGCTAGACATTGCACAGGAGGAACTGCATTCTCGGCAGAGGGAAAGGAACGTGCAGTCTCTGAGGGAGGCACTAGCTCTCTGGCTAGAGGAAGAGAGGGCAGGTTCTCTCCAGGTGGCTCGAGCTTAGGGAAGGAAAGTAAGTATCATGACAAGAGGACAGACGGGCCTAGAACCCACAGGATTTGTGGGTGAAGTTGGGATTGGCTAATTCTAGGACTAATGCAAAACCAGGGTTGAAGTTTCAGGTTATGATAACCTGCATTGTAATGGGACATGTTGACCAGGGTTGAAGTTTCAGGTTGTGATAACCTCCATTGTAATGGGACATTTTTGCCAGGTTTGAGGTTTCAGGTTGTAATAACCTGTGTTGTAATGGGACATTTTGACCAGGGTTGAAGTTTCAGGTTGTGATATCCGGCGTTGTAATGGGACATTTTGACCAGTGTTGAAGTTTCAGGTTGTGATATCCTGCGTTGTAATGGGACATTTTGGCCAGGGTTGACGTTTCAGGTTGTGATAACCTGCATTGTAATGGGATATTTTGGCCAGGGTTGACGTTTCAGGTTGTGATAACCTCCGTTGTAATGGGACATTTTGGCCAGGGTTGAAGTTTCAGGTTGTGATAACCTCCATTGTAATGGGACATTTTGGCCAGGGTTGAAGTTTCAGATTGTATAACCTCCGTTGTAATGGGACATTTTCACCAGGGTTGAAATTTCAGGTTTTGATATCCTGCATTGTAATGAAACATTTTGGCCAGGGTGGAAGTTTCAGGTTGTGTAACCTGTGTTGTAATGGAACATTTTGGCTGCTTCTGGTGCCGGCAATTGTCAGTCTTCACCTTTGCCCTGACAGCTTTGCCAGAAGATGTTTGATCAATTTCCCTGAAAGGCCTTTTCTAACCATCTCAGTAAAATTGCAGTCCACATTTCATAACGTAAAGAGGTTAATTATCTAAAAAGATGAGTAATACTTAACATGCATGCACCTAACAACAAAGCATCAGAACATGTGAGGCCAAAAATGATAAACCTGTGAAGAGATGCATCTGCTACTATAGTTGGAGACTTAAAATCCCTCAAGTGGCACTGGGCGGATGAAGCAGGCAGAAAATCAGTAAGGATGCAGTTGAACTCAATGGTACATCAATCAATTGGATATAATCAATATCCATAGATGACTTCATTTAACAATAACAGAGCACATATTTTTCTTAAGATCACATGGAACATTCACCAAAATAGACCATAGTCTGGGCCATAAAACACATTTAACAAATTTAAAGGAATAGAAATCATATAGTGTGTGCCCTTAGACCACAATGTAATTAAACTGGAAATCAATAACAGAAAGCTGGAAAATTCCAAATTACTTGCAGATTAAACAGCACACTTCTAAATAACATATGAGTCAAAGAAGAAATCTCAAGAGGAATTTTTAAAATATTTGGAACTGAATACAAATAAAAATATTACAACAAATTTGTAAGATGCAGCAAAAGAAACATTTAGAGGAAAATTTATAGCTTTGAATGTATACATTAGAAAAGATGAAAGATCTAAAATAAATCACCTTAGTTATATATATTAGATTGGATGTAATTTCCAAAACAGAGGAAAAGAAACAATAAAAAATCAGAACAAAAATAAATAAAATTGAAAATCAGAAACTGACAAAACCAAAAGCTAGCTTTTGAAAAGATCAATAAAATTGATAAGCCTCTAGCCAAGCTAACTAAAAAAAGAGAGGACACAAATTACTTTAATGAGAAATGAAAGAGGGAACATCCCTACCGATCTTATGGACATTAAAAGGATAGTAAAGGAAAACTACGAACAACTGTATGCCTCCAAATTTAATAACATAAATTAGAGCCAATTCCTTAAAAGACACAATCCGGTAAAATTCACATTAGAAGAAATAGACAATCTGGAAGCTCTCTATATATTAATGGAATTGAATCAATAATCAATAACCTTCAAAAACAGAAAGCACTAGGCCCAATGGATTGGTGAAATCTACCAAATATTTAAGGAAAATATTATACCAATTATCTACAATCTCTTACAGAGAATAGAAGTAGAGGGAATTCTTCCTCTCATTCTATTAGGCCAGTCTTACCTTAATACCCAAACCAGACAAAGATATTTTTTAAAAAAGACAACAGACCAATATCTCTCATGAACATAGATGCAAAACTCCTCAATGAAATATTAGCAAATTGAGTTGTGCAGAGAAAAACGCATAAAACTAATTATGTACTGTGACAGTAAGACTTATATTAGGTATGCAAGGTGGGTTGAATATTGGAAAATCAATTAATATTATCAATCACAATGGTAGGCTAGAGAAGAAAAATCAAGTGATCCCATGAAAAGTTGCCGAAGTACTTGGTGAGGATATGGGGCAACAGAAACTTTCATTCATTGGTGGTGGGAATGTAAAATGATACAGCCACTTTGGCAGACAGTTTGGTGTGTTTTACAAAACTAAACATACTCTTACCATGTGATTCAACAGTGATGCTCCTTTGTATTCACCCAAATAAGGTGAAAAGTGATATCCACACAAAAACCTGCACACACGTTTATGGAAACTTTATTCATAGCTGTCCCAAATTGGAAGCAATTAAGGTATTCTTCAGTAAGTGAATAGATCAGTAACTAGCAGATCCAGTCAATGGACTATTATTCACCACTAAAAAAACTGAGCTATTTAGCCACAAAAGACATGGAGGAACCTTAAATGCATATTACTAGTGACAGAAACCAGTCTGAAAACGCTAGATAGTGCATGATTCTAACTCTATGACACTCTGGAAAAGGCAAAACTATGGTGACTGTAGAAGGATGGGTGGTTTCCAGGGGTTGGGGAATGGAGAGATGAATAGGCAGAGCACAGAGAATGTTTAGGGCCGTGGAACTAATCACTCTGTATGATTCTACAGTGGTGGATCCATGTATCTATACATTTGTCCAGATCCATAGAATACACAGCACCAGGAGTGAATGCTAAGGTCAGCTCTGGAGTCTAAGTGACAATGATTGTTAATGAAGGATCATCCACTGTGAGCAATGCGCCAGCATTGCAGGGAGTGTTGATCATGTGGGAGGTGTGCGGGGACAGGGACACATGGGAACTCTCTATACCTTTCACTCCCTTTTTCTGTGAAGCTAAAGCTGCTGTAGAAATGAAGTCTCTCTCTCTCTCTCTCTCTCTCTCTCTCTCTCTATATATATATATATATATATATATATATGTATTTTTTTTTTTTTTTTTTTGAGATGGACTTTTATTCTTGTTGCCCAGGCTGGAGTGCAGTGGCGTGATCTCGGCTCACTGCAACCTCCACCTCCTGGGTTCAAATGATTTTTGTGCCTCAGCCTCCTGAGTAGCTGGGATTATAGGCACATGCCACCATGCCCTGCTAATTTTTTGTATTTTTAGTAGAGACAGGGTTTCACCATGTTGGCCTGACTGGTCTCAAACTCCTGACTTTGTGGTCTACCTGCCTCAGCCTCCCGAAGTGCTGGGATTACAGGTGTGAGCCACTGTGCCTGGACAGAAATGAAGTGTATTTAAAAGGAAAAACACAGAACTGTAAACCCCTCCCTCCCTCCGTAGTGACCATGGCACGTTTTACCTCTACTACTATAGGTGCATATAGATTTTCTTTCTTTTCTGACTTATTTTATTAACTTTCTGTTTTCCCCGTTGAAATAGGAGTTCCACAGCCATGGAGAGGCTCATCTGTGTGATCATGTGCCCATCACTAGTGCCCGGCCCCTCGTGTGTTTAACGCCTACTGAGTACGTGGATGGGTCAATAGATGGGTCCATAGTTTCCACAGCCCTCCACCAAATACGGTTGTCACCCCTTGTCTCATGAGGGCAAGTTGTTTGTGGACCTTTTCCTCAATGTGTGGTTGGGGGGTGAAGTGAGCTCACCCATGAGAAAGGCCAACCTTGACACTGGCAGGGAGCATGGGTTCTGTGTATTTGGGGGCTGAAGCCCAGGCCAGTAGCACAGCCATGGTCCAGGCCACAGTCCATCCGTGTGGCTATGCTGGGGCCCAGATGGGCATTTCCAGGCCCAGCTCCCTAACTGGGATGGTCCTGCAGGGAGAGCTGGATAATTGGATAAACTGAGGCATCAAGGTAAGTCTCTTCGTCCCCCTGAAAATGCCCAGGCAGGCCAGTGCAGGGGCCTTTTGCTATAATATTTAGGGCTGCCAGTGGTGGCGGTAGGTGGATGGGAGGATTCTAAACGCCAAGGGTTCAGCAGGGAGAAGGGTCTTCTTCGGGGTCTGTGCCTTCAGAAACAAGTGCTGCCTTCCTGCTCACCTGCCCCTTGCTGCTGCCGTGCCAGGGCTGCCTGGCTGTTACCACCGTGACACAGTCCTATTCCCCGCTCTGGCCTGAGTCTGAGTCGGGGTGCATATGGGCCGCCCGGCAGTGACCTGCTCACCCTCTGACCCTGGCATCCCCTACACTGGTCACCCCTCACCACTGATTCTGGGCTTTGCCTTTATTCCCTCTTACCTTCTTGCCAATCTGATATGGGCCATGGCATATGGCTGGTGTTGGTGGCCCAAATGGGCGTTCCCCAAGCCTCTTCCTTGGTGGACTCACACTGAGCTTCTGTCTTAGTCCCTGGCTCCTGGTTGGACCCCACGGCCCCACCCGAGTCCTTTGCTGCAGGAGGCTGTGCTCTGCCAGGGTGAGGGCTGCATACCCCTCTGGCTGGCCCCTGCCTATCATCCTCCCTGAACCTGGCCAACCCCAGCTCTTGGAGGCAGCCTGATGACAGTGTTGTCATTAGCCACACAGATCCTCAGCTGAACACTAGGACTTCTCCCTGCAGTCCAGCCTTTCCCTGCTGCTTGCTCTTTCCTGAGTGATAATACCCCACTGCTGGACCCAGGTTCTGGGTCCAAGTGTGAGTTAACTCATGTGCCCTTCAGGTCCCTCAGACCCTTCCAGGCAGGGGCATGAGCCTTACTCTCCTCCCTGTCTCCCAAATCTCCTGCTCTCTTGCCTGGCACACACAATGTCGTCCTTTCCTGCCCCTGCCCAGACGTATCTGTTCCTTCTCTGGGCTGCAGCAGCAGAGAGACCTATGCACCTGCCCCTCCAGGTACTGGACCTTCCAGCTCATCACACGGCCCTTTTCTTGGAAACCCAACAAACTGATGAGTGAACGTCCTCAACTCCCCAGGCACCCTCCCTCTGGCCTGCAGACACAATTATTCCTGCCACATCAGATGCCAGCGGGCTCCTTGGTGCCCAGTGCTGCGGCTGCCGCAGGGCTGTGCATGCCCTGCCTGGCCCTCCTTTTAGGTAGACAAAAAGAACGGCAGGCTTGGGAGAGCCTTTTACAAGACTCAGTGGGTTCTTCCTGTTTCCCTTGACAACTAAAGCCATAGGATTGAATGTTTCTCAAGAAAAGAGCATAAATCAGGGTGTACAATTGCTGAATTGCCTGTTTCCAAGTGGAAGGGATAAAGCCGTGGGTGCTAGGAGATGAGAACCTTATCCTGGTCTTACCTCCCTGGAGTGACCTCGGCAAGGGAATGAGCTCCTAACAGCAGTCTCCTGAGGGTGGAAGCAGAGCTTGGCTGGTTGTCGCTAAGTGCTTTTCCCGCAGTAATGAGTGTGGCCATTGTGCTTTGTTGGCAAGGCTGCGTGTTGGATCTGACTTTGTCCTCCCTGTGCTAGTCATCAGGGGAGAGAGGCCTGCCCGGCCCCTGGGGGGTCTTTTTGTGGAGACGGCCCACCACCATCCCAGGACAGAGGCTGCTCTGGCCCCCTGTATGCGTCTTTCCCACGCTCTCCTGCAGGTGGGCAGGCCTGCAGCTTCCACGTGCTCCCAAGCTCCAGCATGGTCTCTGGCACAGAGCAGGGCTCAGAAGATTTGGGGTTTTTCAGCTCTTCCATCCTGATCCTAGAGACACCATGTCCTGGAGGAAATAAATCAGGCTCAGGCAACAGCCTCGGATTTCAAAGTCCTGCCCTACCATTTCCAAGCCTCTCACTGCATGACTGTCCTAAAATTCCCTGATCCTATTTTTTATTTTGTTTTATTTTACTTTTTTGAGTGAGAGTTTGGCTCTGTCACCCACGCTGTAGTGCAGTGGTTTGATCTCTGCTCTCTGCAGCCTCCGCCTCCTGGGCTCAAGTGATCCTCCCACCTCAGCCTCCCAAGTAGCTGAGATTGCAGGCCTGGCTAATTTTTTTGTATTTTTAGTAGAGACAGGGTTTCACCATGTTGGCCAGGCTGGTCTTGAACTCCTGGACTAAAGTGATCCACCCTCCTTAGCCTCCCAAAATGCTGGGATTACAGGTGTGTGCCATTGAGCCAGCCTTCCTTTATTTAGTTTTTTTGATGTGTAAAATCAGGATGATAATAATTCTGGGTAGATTTGTAACCAAACCTGAGTGTGGCCACTCACCACTCAAAAGGCAAATGGGAGACCAGGCTGTGGGAGGAAAAGCAGTTTTGTTTGGAAAGCCAGCAAATCTGGGAAGATGGTGAACTCGCATTCTAAAGAAATATCTTAAATTGTTCAGGCTAGCTGGAGGATGTTTCTGGGAGGGAAATATGGGGAAGAGGTGGGGGGTGGTATTAAGAGTTTACTAAGGACCACTGGTACTAGCAACAGGCCCAGGAGGAGGTTGGGAACACCTTTGCCCTTGGTCAGGTCACCATGCTTCTGTGAATCTTTTTTTTTTTTTTTTAAAGACGGAGTCTCCCTCTATTGCCCAGGCTGGAGTGCAGTGGCACAATCTCAGCTCACTGCAATCTCTGCCTCAGCAATTCTCCTGCCTCAGCCTCCCAAGTAGCTGGGACTACAGGTGTGTGCCACCACACACAGCTAGTTTTTTTTGTATTTTTAGTAGTGATGGGGTTTCACCATATTGGCCAGTCTGGTCTCAAACTCCTGACCTGATGATCCGCCCACCTCAGCCTCCCAAAGTGCTTGGATTACAGAGCCACCACGCGGCGTCGCTTCTGTGAATCTTAAACAAAACATAGTTAATTCTTTATAGACTTTCCCTTTAATCCAAGACTTAGTTTCAAAAACGACACAATTGTTGTTTTTGCATTCTTATCTCAGTGCTCTAAAATTAGCCTGCATGCAAAAATTAGTAAAGACCCCTTTAACAAAAATTCAGTGAGTGCTGTGAGTTCCTTTGCTGTTTCACTGTTATAGAATGACTAGACATTACAGATGTTTGCAAAATGCCTTGAACACATTAGATGCTCCCTAAAAAGCTGTCCTTATTATCGTTGTTTGTTCGGCACTTTCTGGCTGAGTTTTATTTCAACAAATTTCTAACTGCAAACTATTTTTATATTCAAACACTGAAAGCACCAAGTAACAGAACGGCGATGTTCTACAGACTTTGGTATGTTTGTGCATGGACTGGAGACAATAGATATATTTTCTTGCTTTTAAAAGGAGTTGTGTGCTTTAATTAAGAAAAAGAGAAAATTTTCTCTTAGCATATTAATTATCTCGCTTGTCATATGAGGTATTTGTTCTGGATGACAGGTCATAATTAGTGCACAGAACAGACTGAAGCTCCCAACGAGAAGACAGGTGTCTTGGGGAGCTGGAACTGATAGTGTTGGCTGGCATTTCACCAGGCACGGGAAGGGCACGCCTGGAGCAGGGTCTCTTTGGGGTCAGAGGTAGGGAAGAAAAAGCAATTTATCACTGCCTCTCTGAGGACTCCTAAGATACTGTGCCTTTTTCTTAACCCTCCCTGGGACAGTTATTCTTTCACACAGCTTTGAGGTCACACTGCAGATAAGAACGGTAGAAAAAGTGAGTGCTTTCATTCCATTCCCAGATCTGCCCATGACGGTGCCAGTGACCTCGGGCAAGTTACTTAGGTGTTCTGTGTCTTTCCTGCCACAGTGTGGTGGATTGACAGGGATGGGGCACAAGGGGCCAGGCACAGCGTCGGTTGCAAGTAGGAACCTCACGATCATAAGTCCAGCTTTCTTCCCCACTCACCACATTCAATCAGAGTTAAGCATTTTGTTAATTCCCCCTCACAAGGACTCTGAAGCCCCACACTGGATGCCTTTTCTGTGCTGGGCATCAGGGCAGAGCTGCAAATGTGACCTACCCCTGCTCTGTGGACAGACATTGGAGGAGCAGGGAGAATGCGCTGGTCCACTGAGCTCCTTCACTTCCTCCTGGCATGCATTTCCCACGCTCTTTCCTAGTCGGATGCAGCTGAGCATCTGACTTGTGGCCAAGAGCCATGAGCAGTAGTGGGGCTCACCGCTTCCAGACCTGCCTCTCACAAGGCCCTCTTATCTCCCTGCCCCTTTTCTTTCTCCATTTGCCAACTGGATGCAGAGGGCAAAGTGGAGCCATGGGGAGCCACCAGAAAACAAGAGGCCTGAATCCCTGAGTGACCATGTGGAGCAGAGCACGCCCGCGGCTCTTGCCCTCTGTATTAGCTTGTTCTTGCATTCTATAAAGGAATACTCAAGGCTAGGTAATTTACAAAGAAAAGAGGTTTAATTGGCTCACAGTTCTGCGGGCTGTACAGGCATGGCTCAGGCATCTGTTCCTGGTGAGCCTTTAGGAAGCTTCCAATCATGGTGGAAGGTGAAGGGGGAGCCAGTGCCTCACATGGTGAGAGCTGGGGCAAAAGAGAGGGTGGAAGAGGTCCCAGACTCTTTTAAACAACCAGATCTCATGTGAACTAGAGCGAGGAGTCATAATAAGGGGTCGGTGCTAAGACATTCCTAAGAGATCCACCCTCATGATTCAGGCCCTACCTCTAACACTGGGAATCACATTTCAGCATGAGATTTGGAGGGGACAAACATCCAAACCATATCCCCCCCGTAGGTGACTCGTTGTTACATGGAGCCACTGAGATTTGGGAGATTTGGGAGCTGTATATTGCAGCCATTACATGCTCTGGCTGGGGCAAGCCAGTAAGGTTTCTGAGTGGGCTTGGAAGTGAGATGCCAGCCCCTCCTCCTGGTGTAAGAGGGGCTGAGGAAAGCCCTCATCCCTGCCTCCAGTCGACATGCACAGTGCCACGTGGGGATGGGATGAAGGCAGGAGTCCGGGAGAACCCATTCCTGGAGGAGGCTGGGCCTTCCTCTTTGCTGTTGTGGACACTCGCATCAAAAACCACTACCGTCTTTGTGGGTGGGACACTCATCTTTTTGGTGCCTGTGTCCCCTGGAGTAGCACAGACCTGTCCCAGGTAGGCCCTCTGTATGCTAGAGCTGAGCACAGCAGCTTCTGGAAAGTGGAAGCAAAACTGATAGAGACCAAAATAGTACAAAAGTTCCTCCTTTCCCATGCATAGGACTCACTTCCAGCACCGAGAAGGGAAGTGGGAGATGACCTGAGTGAGACGTTCCCATCTCAACACTGTCATTATTTCAAGACTGTTGTTTGATCTCATCATCACAACTGGTACATTACAGTACTTATAGGCACTTACATTAGACAAATGTTAAATACATTATCGAGTTTAAAATGTTATTATGGTAATAGGGTGCCTGATTTCACTGCAGTTCATCTGAAAAGGTTTCAGTGCTTGAGAATATTTCTATTTCAAGGTTAATTAATAGATAATCACGCTGATTCGCCTTAGAGAGATCTCCTTCGCACCCAGGACACTGTGAGTGTCAATTTTTATTACCTACAAGCCTCGTTGCCAACACGCCCCTCCCCTGGGTCCTCCTGACCCAACACATTCAAGCAAAGCGACTCAACGCTCACCAGGAGTTTTGACAAGACATGGATTCCAATAAGTTTTATACTGTTTGCAACGTAGAAAAACCACTGCTTCAGAACGCACATTTTAAATATTAAAGTGCTGAAGGATACATTCAAAATGTACAAGAACGCATAACATAATGATCTCCTCAAGGTAATATTAGCACTCAACAGGCCAAAGACTGTACCAGAGGGAAATGGGCACATCCTTGGAGCTAAATTATCTTGGTTGCCCGAGGTCTGTTAGAGCCACAGTACTTTTCTCTGCAGGGAAGGATTTCCTTCTGAATCACAGAATATTGGTTCTACCATTTTGACCAGTAGGTTACTAACCAATTAAACCCTGACTGAAACAATGAGCTGCTAGAGTTTAATTTTTCCTGGTAGGAATTCAATGTAGGGCACTCATCAGAGAAAAAGTCAATTATCCTCTGGTGTGTGCTGCTTGGTTACAGCAGTCACTGCCTATCCACAGACTAATTCACCCAGTTAAAACATTTAATGACCATCTACTTAAGCCAGATGCTTGCACAAAGATCAATCAGACCCAAACCCAACGCTCCAAGCCGGAAGTCACTGGAACCTTCACAAAGATGGCACGGCTTTTGGAGGCCATCTCTTCTCATCCCCAAACTGATGACCTCTGGAAGCATGCAAGGGACCTCCGCCATCCCTGCTCTGTAAGAACATGGGCCTCTGTGCCTTGGTTCCCGCCTGGTGCCTGCCTCAGCCTTGCTGCCTGGATTACTCCCATGCCCTGCAGCTGCCTCTGCTTCTCACTGGCATTTCTCAAGGGTCCACCCTGGCCCAGGCCTCTTCTGGAAGTTTTCCATGCACTCGGATTCCTCCTTCCTGCAGAGTGCTGCTGGGTGCTGAGTGGATGGATGGCAGTTGCCGTCATGAGTAAGTGAGGCAGGTGTGGAGGAAACCTGCAGTCCTGCACCCCTCTTAGATGTCCCCAGACCCCATAAGATCACTCTCCTCCTCTCCTCTCTCCCTCTCTGCAAGCGCACTTTACAGCTGCCTTTGCAGAATGTGGAGGGAGTCAATTTTAGCTGTGAGGCCTTCCTGAAAGAGGTTGTTGGAGAGGAAGAAAGAGGAGGGAGATACCTGAAAAGGAGGTGGGCGGGGAGGAGGAGGAGGAGGAGGAGAAGAGGTGGAGAACCCCAAAAGATGGGGGCGCATTCGGATGACAGGGATACTCCAGAATCAGCATGTGTGAAGGCTCCTGAGGGGGTGGGGGTACATGGAGTGGTTAAGGCAGGAGCATTCTGGAGTCCTTCGTAGACGGTCATGTTGCGGTTGAGGGAGCAGGATGGCTGGATGGGTCTCTGCATAGAATATGTAGAGTAGCTGCCTGATTTTTTGAGGTTTATTATTCCAAGGGGCAAAGAAGCAATTGCTTCTCTCTTACCAGGTGCTGCCTTTGAACATTGCTGCTGCTTTAGCATAACATTAAATTAAATGTGCTTTTTGTCTGTCTTTTAAAATAAACTCCCTGAAGGATTAGGTTGTGATTTTCTTCCCAAGTTAACTCTCATTTATCTGAAATCCTTTCTGTGGTAGCTCAGACATCTGGGTCCATTCCTCCACTGACATTTCCTGTTCATCAGCCTGGGCTAGTGTCGGGGAAGGGTTGTTAATGTCCATCCGTCCCTTCTGGTGGCTGGCAGATACTGCAGCGGTGCTTACGGACCTGCGACAGGGCCTCCGAAGGATGGAGACACAGGTTGGGCTGCAGCCAAAGTGCAGGGTGGAAGTCCCATCCACAATTCTTGCATTATTGTCTCACCCCCTAAATCTGTGCCCAGGCTGGACATAGTCCTGGTGTGGGAAGCACAGTGGTAAACACTGGCAAGCCCGTGATGTGCCTGGTGGGCCTGGAAATGGCATGCCAGCCCCTCCTTCTGCTGCTGCAGGGGCTCAGAAAAGCCCCCATCCCTGCCTCCAGCCAACCTCCAGGAACCCACATGCCTCAAGCTGTGCAGTGTTGACATCTTTTTAGAGTCAACAGAGATTCTCCGACCAGCGGGGCGTGTGTAAGAAACAGTGCTGAGGGAATGTGTATCTGTGGACTAATTCACCCAGTAAAACATTTAATGACCATCTTCTTAAGCCAGACGCTTGCACAAAGATCAATCAGACCCAAATTCAGAGCTCTATGTCGGGAGCCATTGGAACAAAGATGGCACGGCTTTTGGAGGCAGTCTCTTTTCATTACCAAACTGATGACCTCTGGAAGCATGCGAGGGATCTCCGCCATCCCTGCTTTGTAAGAACATGGGCCTCTGTGCCTTGGCTCCTGCCTGGTGCCTGCCTCAGCCTTGCTGCCTGGATTCCTCCCGTGCCCTGCAGCTGCCTCTGCTTCTCACTGGCATTTCTCAAGGGTCCACCCTGGCCCAGGCCTCTTCTGGAAGTTTTCCATGCACTCGGATTCCTCCTTCCCGCAGAGTGCTGCTGGGTGCTGAGTGGATGGATGGATGGACGTAGAGTAGCTGCCTGATACTTTGAGGTTTATTATTCGGACAGACAAAGGGGCAGGGTCACTGGAAAGCCCTCTACACACTTTGCTTCCCAACACAGGGGCCTCCTTGAGGGCAAGGCTGCACAGGATGCATCTTTGTTTCCAGACCCCACAGATGAGGACACTGGTGTCTGCCCTAATGAACAGCTTTGCTGCTCCCTTGCCAATGTGCAGCTGTGAGAGGCACACAGAGCTTCAGGCCCTGCTCAGGCTTGGTGCTGGCTGGGGAAGCAGGGAGTTCAGGCTGCAGGATTCTCCTGAGTGGCAAACATCCTCGTGCTTTGCTTTATCTCTTAGTCACTGGACACTGACCAACAACAAGGCTTCCTCTGAGTCGCTGCTGGACATAGCGGGTCCTTGGTGCTGGTCTGAGGCTCTGAGTCTGATGCTCAGATCTATCATTATACCGCGTACTGCAACCTTCTCCCAGGAAGCTGCCGGGAGTGCAGAACAGGCTGACGCTTAGGCTGCAGACCTGAGGTTACTGGGATCTGCTTTAGACCTCGATACCATGACTTGCATTGCTGCCCCTGCCCAGTGTCCAGCTGCCTCTCAGCTTCCAAGGGAGGCCTCTGGGAACCACCCAGGCATCACACACAGTGCTTTCCTCTGGAGCTTGGATCAGTCAGGCTGGTTCTGGCTATGCTGTGGAAACAAACTCCCACTTTAAAGATTTCTCACTCAGTTAAGTCCACTGCAGGTCTGCAGCTCTCCAGGCAACTCCCTCCAAGTGGTGACTCAGGGATCCAGGAGGCTTCTCTGGGGATCCTCATCTTGCTGGGAGAGAATTCTGGGCACTCACCTTTCTCCACTGCCACCGGGCAACTGGGAATCTTTCCGTGAGGTCCAGGAAAAATAAGGATAAAAATAATGTCTCATAGAATTGTGAATAATTAGTAAAATCATGTCCACAAAGGCCTACCACAGTTCCTGCCACAGAGCCGAAGCACCCATGCCCAAGAAAGCAACACTGGGTGGGTCAGGACTCTGGTAGTTAGAAGTCTGGGTTAGAAGTCCTGGTGGATCAGGAGTCTAGGCTAGAAATCTTGGTGGATTAAGGGTCTGGATTAGAAGCCCTGGGTCTTCTAATGTGGGCCAAGAATGTGAGTGAGAAGTTCTGGTGAGTCAGGAGTCTGGGTTAGAAGTCTGGGTGGGTTAAGAGTCTGGGTTAGAAATCCTGGTGGGTCAGGAGTCTGGGTTAGAAGTCCTGGTGGGTTAAGAGTGTGAGTTAGAAGTTTTGTTGGGTCAAAAAGTCCTGTTGGGTTAAGATTCTGGATGGGCTAAGAGTCCTGGTGGGTTAGGATTCTTGGTGTATCAGGAGTCTTGGTGGGTTAAGAGTTGGGGTTAGAAGTCCTAGCAGGTTAAGGATCTGGGTTAGAAATCCTGCTGGGTTAGAATTCCTGGTGGGTTATGGGTGTTGGTTAGAAGTCCTGGTGTGTCGGGAGTCTGAGTTAGAAGTCCTGATGGGTTTAGGGTCTGGGTCATAAGTCCTGGTAGATCCAGAGTCTGGGTCAGGAGTCCTGGTGGGTTATGGGCCCTGGTTAGAAGTCCTGGTGGGTTACGGGTCCTGGTTAGAAGTCCTGGTGTGTATTATGGGTCCTGGTTAGAAGTCCTGGTGGGTTGTGGGTCCTGGTTAGAATTCCTGGTGGTTTACAGGTCCTGGTTAGAATTCCTGGTGGGTTATGGGTCTTGGGTAGAATTCCTGGTGGGTTACGGGTCTTGGTTAGAATTCCTGGTGATTTATGGGTCCTGGTTAGAATTCCTGGTGAGTTACGGGTCCTGGTTAGAATTCCTGGTGGATTATGGGTCCTGGTTAGAATTCCTGGTGGGTTACGGGTCTTGGTTAGAATTCCTTGTGGGTTACAGGTCTTGCTTAGAAGTACTGGTGAGCCTGGAGTCTGGGTTAGAAGTGCCGGTGGGTTTAGGTCTCTGTCATAAGTCCTGGTGGGTCGGGAGTCTGGGTTAGGAGTCCCAGTGGGTTAGAAGCCTGGGATTTTAAGCTCTTTGAGAGTTGTGACTCTGTCTTAATTCTCTTTACATCCCAGAGCCTAGATTGGAACCACTGTAGTTGCTCACTAAGAGATTTGGGGCTGGGCTGGGCATGGTGGCTCCTGCTTGTAATCCTAGCACTTTGGGAAGCCAAGGTGGGCGGATCACAAGGTTAGGAGTTCGAGACCAGTCTGGCCAACATGGTGAAACCCCGTCTTTACTAAAAATATAAAAATTAGCTGGGCATGGTGGCACACGCCTGTAATTGCAGCTACTCAGGAGGCTGAGGGAGGAAAATCACTTGAACCCAGGAAGCAGAGGTTGCAGTAAACCAAGATTGCGCCACTGTGCTCCAGCCTGGGTGACAGAGCAGGACTCCATCTCAAAAGAAATAGACTGTGGATGAATGAATGATCTGAAATGAAGGCTGGTTTAGTAGTTCCTTGATGAGTGAGGAGAGGAGGATGAGCAGGGTAGAGGCTGGCATCCTGCCTCATTGGCCCCCGTGGGCCCTGTGGGGTGATAACCGCCAGGAGCAGGGGAGCCTTCAAGGCTGGGAGAAGGGCTCCCAGGATATGATTTGTCATCTGAACATCCCCATGTGGTCACTGAGGTCAATTCCTATTAATGGGGATTGAGGAGCCAGGGACTGAGTACATGAGCGGCCATGGCCAGACGCTGGGTGACAGAGAAGAGGGAGTCATGGCTGAGACTTAGAAAGAACATCCTGCTTTGTGCTAACATTTGGGTTGGGTTTGTGTGGTGTGTGTGTGTACATATGTGTGGTGTGTGTGTGTGTGTGTGTGTGTATGTGGTGTGGTGTGTGTATGTGGTTTAGGTGGTGTGTGTGATTTGTGTGGTGTATGTGTGTGGTGTAGTGTACATGTGTGGCTTAGGTGATGTGTATGTGTCTGTGAGGTTCATGTGGCTTGTGTGTGGGGCATGTGTGTATGGGATGTAGTGTGTGTGTGTGGTTTAGGTGATGTGTATGTGTGTGTGTGTGGGGTGTGTGTGTGTTGTGGTGTGTGTGGTTTAGGTGCTGTGTGTATTTGTGTGTGAGGTGCATGTGGTTTGTGTGGTGTACGTATGTGTGTGTATGGTGTGTGTGTATGTGTGTGTGGTGTGGTGGTGTGTGGTTTAGGTGGTGTGTGTGTGTGAGGTGTGTGGTTTGTGTAGTGTGTGTACATGTGTATGTGGTGTGTGTGTGGTTTAGGTGCTATGTGTGTATGTGAGGTGCATGTGCTTTGTGTGGTGAGTGTTATGTGTGTGGTGTGTGTGCATATATGTGTGTGTGTGTGGTGTGGTGTATGTGTGTGTGGTTTAGGTGGTGTGTTTGTGTGGTTTGTGTGGTGTGTGTGGTTTGTGGTTTAGGTGACATGTATGTGTGTGTGTGTGTGTGGTATGTGTGTGTGTGTGGTGTGTGTGATTTGTGGTTTAGGTGATATGTATGTGTGTGTGTGTGTGTGGTGTGTGTGGTTTAGGTGACATGTATGTGTTGTGTGAGGTGCATGTGTTGAGTGTGTGAGGTGTGTGTGGTGTGTGTATGTATGTGTGATGTGTGTATGTGTGTGTGTGGTGTGTGTGTGTCTGTGTGGTTTGTGTGGTGAGTGTGTGTAGTGAGTGTGTGGGAGTGTGTTTATATATGTGTATGTGGTCTGTATGGTGAGTGTGTGTGTTGTGTGTGGTGTGTGTGATGTGTGTGTGTTTATGTCATGTGTTAGGGTTACCAGAAATAATGCAGCATATCTGTTTAGTTTTGAATTCTAGATGAATAACAAATACTGGTTTTCGAGTGTGTGTTATGGAATATTGGAATGCGTTTATACTGAGAATGTGAGTATTGTTTGTGCTGTATTTTTACTTGCTAACTCTGACAAGTCATGTGTGTGTATATGGATAACATTTCATCTAATCTTCAAAACAACTCAATAAAGTAGGTACTGTTGTTATCTCCAGTTCACAGATGAGGAAACTGAGGCACCCAGGGGTGAACTCACCCAGGATCCACAGCTCAGAGGCAGTGAACCAGAAGGCCCCTCACACAGCCTGGCTGCAGAGGCTTAGCCCTCAGTGGGCACCGGGACCTTCCAGCAGGGGTTGAGAACGTCAGGGAATTTCTGATCCACTCTACAGGGAGCCTGGCTGGGCTTCAGTGGGGTGGCTGCTGGTTGGGGTTCTGAAGGGACAGGGAAGCCACGCTCCACAGCCAGGGTCTTCTGCTGCACAGACCTTTTCTGAAAACTCCTCTGGCTTCCTGCTTCCCTACTCCCCCTCCAGCCTCCAAGGTGTGGCCAAGGCAAGGAGGAACCTGGGCCTTTGGATTCAGACTTTGTGGGAGAGAGATCCAAGATGGCCGATTAGCAGCAGCTCAGGATTGTAGCTCCTAGTGAAAGCGCAGAGAGCGAGTGGATGCCGCAATTTCAGATGAGTTTTTGTTGTTCACAGACTGGGAGATTTCCGGCGGAGGAGCCCCATGGGTTGCCAGCATGGCTGTTTTGCTGGCATCCTGGTGCGGCACTTCTTGGTGCAGAGTATAGGGACTGGGTGCCCTTTTAGTCGGGCTCGGCTGGTCCCATCCCCACAAGGAGAACAGCAATTGGCAGTGCTGAGGACTGAGAGTTTCACAACAAGCACAGCTGAACCCGGGAAGGCCTAGCTCTGTGGGGAAGGGGTGTCCGCCAAAGGAAAACTAAGAAACAGAAAAAACTTCATCACCAACAAGCCAGACATCCACTCAGAGAACCAACCTGAAAGTCGGCAATTACAAAGACGACAAGTGGATAAAGCCACAAAGATGGGGAGAAACCAGTGCAAAAAGGCTGAGAACACCCGAAATCAGAATGCCTCTCCTCCTACCGGGGATCGCAGCTCCTCATCAGCAAGGGAAAAAGACCTGATGGAGGATGAGTGTGATGAACACACAGAATCAGGCTTCAGAAGGTGGATAATAAGAAACTTCTGTGAGCTAAAAGAACATATTCTAACCCAATGCAAAGAAACTAAGAACCTTGAAAGAAGATTTAA
>CAUYQU010057121.1:0-39057 GCA_963574635.1 Cheracebus regulus
CTATTCTAAAAGTGATCACATAATAGGAAATAAATCACTTTTCAGTAATTGCATAAGCATTTCACAGATTTAAATGAAATCCTGAGCAATAGAGCAAGATTCTCGTTCTCTCTCCCTCTTTCTCTTTCTTTCTTTTTTCTCATTTATTCTACTTCTTTCTTTCTCTAAAAAAAAAAAAAGAAGAAAAACAGTAAAAAGGAAAAGGTGAACTAAGCATATTGTGTATAACCCAATATATCTAAAATATTATCATTTCAATGTGTAGTCATATAAAAGTTTATAATGAGGTATTTTATGTTCTTTTTTTTCTGTACCACATCTCCAAACCCCTGTGTATATTTTATGCTTAGAGTACATCTCAACTGTCATTAGATATACTTGACCCTTATTTAGATTTCATAAAATGAACAGATGGAAAAGTAGATTTAAATTTAAATTAAATTTTTAAATGGAGTTAGTTAGTCTAGACATATTTTAAGTAAATATGGTGACCACTGAGTTCGACAGTGCAGTTTCAAATATTATTGAGTGAACAGAGAGAAATAAATACATCTAAAGAAAATAATTACGTTCAACAGTGTTTTCTCTAGTTCCTAATACACTTTAAGGAGGCAATTAATTTTCCTGACCCAAACAGATTGTAGATAAGAAGACAGGGTGACATAGTAGAATTCACACAGTACTGGTGTGAAAGGGGGTCTGGTGACAGTCCTGCCACTTTCCCTGCCCATCAGGGTGGTCTAGAGCAAGTCACCTCATCTCTAATGCCCTCGGCTTCTTCATTGGTCAAAAGAGAGGTGGTCTTAAATCTCTTCCAACTCTGACTTTTTATAATCTAAATTCAGTGTGGAATTGAAGTCAATTTGTGTGAAAGCAAATTATGTTAGGAGAAAAACATCTTCTTTACAATTTAGCAAAATTTTTTCTCTTATTCATTATACTCCCCCCACACAGGTTAATTTCAATGTACTAAACTAAAATTTGTGAAAATATCAAAAGTTAGGCACCTGAAGACCAAATTATCTGGAAAATTTTATGTGCTGAGTCAGTACGCGATCAACCATGTGAGAGAGGTCTCCTTCCAGGGAATCGAACTGAGTCCTTGCCCCGGCGCCCTCCTGTGTCCCTTTTTGTAAGAGCCAACAAACCCATGAGATTCATTGCTCTTGAGTTGATTAACAATGCTTTTGTTTTTTTTGAGACGGAGTCTGTTGCCCAGGCTGGAGTGTAGTGGCGCGATCTCAGCTCACTGCAACCTCCACCTCCCGGGTTCAAGCGATTCTCTTGCCTCCGCCTCCTGAGTAGCTGGGATTACAGACGAGGGCCACCACGCCCAGCTAATTTTTGTGTTTTTAGTAGAGATGGGGTTTCACCATGTTTGTCAGGCTGGTGTCAAATTCCTGAAGTTGTGATCCACCCACCTTGACTTCCCATAGTGCTGGGATTATAAGCCTGAGCCACCACGCCCGGCCATTTATGAGGCTTTTCAATCTCATGCTTTCTTTAGCTGATAGCAGCTTTTATACTGAGATACTGGTCAACACAATAAATGACAATTTGTTATTTGCTTTTATGTCCTTGAGTATTATTGAGTTTGTTGACATTTTTAAAAACCTATATTTTTCAGACAAAAATCACAATATTGTATGTATTTGTTTAAAATTTTTGAGAAATGGAGAATCATACAGTAAACAAAATCTGTCATAATCGTTTTACATAAACACTTTTACTATATTCAGATATTTCTCCCTGGCCTTCTTTTCCAGGTTTAATTTTTATATTGATTTTATACAAAACTGGGATCATACGTATATATGATGGCTTTTTGGATGTGTCCATTTGGCTAGGCTACAGGCTTCACTTATGCAAACACTAGCAGGTATTTCTGGGAAGGGATTTTGCAAATATAAATTAAAGTCTCTAATTCATTTTAAGTACAGAAGATTACCCTGGATTATCTGGGTGGCCTGACTTAATCAGTTAGAAAGCCTTAAAAATAGGGCTTAGGCTTCCAAAAAAGAAACTGAGAGGCCTTTGTAACTGTCCTTTCCTGAGAGCTTGTCCTATGGATTTCAGACCCATCTTGAAGCATGTAACCCATTTCCCCATAATATAGTAAATTTCTTAGTAGATATGTTATACCTGCTTCTCTGGTTGAACCTTGAGATATAATATATCTATGTTGAGCATTTTCTCATATCCCTAATTTTCTGAGACTTTTCATATCTGCATAAGCATGCATAACATTTTAAGGAGGAAACTATATTCTTATTATTTTACATTTAAGTGACTTACAAGTTTTATTGTAGGTAACACTGAACTGCAGATACTTGTACAAAAATCTCTGTGTGCACAAGAGATCCTTAGATGAAAGACCCTGAGACTCCGAGACCAAATTCATCTTCAGAAAGGCTGCATCAATTTACATTAGCATTTACATAGGGTCTATCACTTAGTACTCTCAATAATATTAAACATTATCATAATTTTTTAAACTTGCATCTTTTTCAGGCAACAAGGTTATGTTTTAATTTCTGCTTGTGTATGTGCATATATATTACATATGTGTATTATATACATGAAATATATATACACACACATTCACACAAACATGTATACATGCATATAGGTAATCACTAACTGTTCTTTCTAAAATTGGGGGTGGGAATTTTCGCAATGGTTTTATCAGTCGGGTTTCCACATAGAAATGGAAATTATATTTGTGTGTGTGTGTGTGTGTGTGAGAGAGAGAGAGAGAGAGAGAGAGAGATTTGTTGCAAATATTGACTTACGCAATTGTGGAGACTGATCAAGCGAGGCCAAAATCTATCGAGTAGACTGTCAGGAAGGGCAGAAGAAACTCTGTGGCATGAGTTGAGGCTGAAGTCCACAGAAGGAATTTCTTTTTCTTCAGGGAAGCCTCAGCTCTGCTCTTAAGTCTTTTCAATTACCTATTGGGTACAACATTCACTATTCAGGTGATGAGTACCCTAGAAGCCCAAATCTCACCATTACACAATATATCTATGTAACAAACATGCACATGTATACCCTGAATCTATAAATATTTTAAAAATTCAAAGGCTTTTCAATTGATTGAATCAGGGTCAGGCTGATTATAGAGGGTAATCTCTTAAAGCCAACTGTTTATGCATGTTAACCACACCTACAAAATACCTTTACTGCAGCACCTAGGTTAGTGTTGGAATGAATAATAGAATTAGTTGAATTGATTGAACTTGGCCTAGCCAAGTTAACACATAAAACTAACCATCACAATGGATAACATAAAAGAAATGTTCTACTGTCCATGAAACATATTACATTCTCCATGGTTGTTTTCAAATTAACTTTCAGTTATCGTAAAAGTTTATTCTTCCAAATCTCATGACCCAAAATAAATGACCTCAGTAGATAAGTATGAAAACGTTGTTGATGCAGAACACCAAGCTTGGAGCAAAATTTTACTTGCAGCCTTCACTAAATGTAAGGAACATCTACTTTGGAAAATATACTATACTGCGTCAGCTCTGTGGAGGATCGCAAGATGAATCTGCCATAAAGAAGATGCCTGGGTTGTAATAACACAGGAAAAATGGTGAAAGCACCCTTAGTGAGATACATGAAGGGCAGTGGATGTTCCAAAGGAGAGTGGGTATTTTTGACTGCGGATGAAGTCAGGTTTCAAGAAAAAGGAATCATTTGAAAAATGAGTGCATTAAAGATATTTGAAGTTGGGCATTTCAGATGGAGGACGTATTAGTATAAACACAAAGCTAGAAAGTTGCAAGAACTGGTGGGAACGCAAGGTGTTGGCACAGAAATAGTGAGAAAAAGAAAAGGTATCTCCGGGCCAGATACCAGTGTTTTGGACAGTGCTAAGCTAAAAGATGTGGGCTTTTTCCTACAATAAGGGTAATTATTGAAATAATCTTGGGCAAGGGAGAGCATCAATCAGGGTCACATGTCAGGACAATGACTTTGGCAGCAGTGTTCATGGGCCATGGATTGAGGCAGAGTTAGGCTGGAGGCAAGGAGACATGTCAGGGCCTTTTGTAATATTTCAAGAAGGAAGCAATGAAATCCTGAGGCTTAGTAGTGGTAATAGAGAGAGGAGTACCTTTGAGAGATAATTTGGAGAAAAAGTAGGCAACCTTTGGCCAGTTAAGAAATCTGAGAAGAACCAACCCAAATGTCCATCGATGATAGACTGGACAGGGAAAATGTGGCACATATACACCATGGAATACTATGCAGCCATATAAAATGATGAGCTCATGTCCTTTGCAGGGACATGGATGAACTTGGAAACCATCATTCTCAGCAAACTGACACAAGAACAGAAAATCAAACACTGCATGTTCTCACTCATAGGCGGATGTTGAACAATGAGAAAACATGGATACAGAGAGGGGAGCATGTTATATATATATGTTATATATATATATATATATAACAACAACAACAACAAAAAAAAAAACAGAAAAAAAAAAGAAATCTGAGAGACAAAGGAGAAGCAGAAGTGAGCTACACTGCCAAGGTTCAAAGCCTAGTGACTGAGGAGATGATGATGACATTATTAACCACAACTGAGTATTTAGCTTCCTCCCTTGGAACATGACCTTAGATCCCTGAATAGGTTTTGGCATGTGCCAGCAGGCCCATGGTCAGCTGTAGAATTTCTGAGATCTTCGAGGCATATTCCAAAGTGTGAGAATTCTGATAGAGTATGGAGGGAATCCTGTCTCTTGGCTTTCTCTAGAAGTGAAGCTCTGTTGAAGTCCAGGCTCTTTGCTGGACAAGATCTCCCATGGGATTTAGGAAATTATCATCACTAGGATGGTGGTTCTTCATTTGATATGCAGGTCCCACTATTGGAGATTCTGATTCAGTAGGTCTGCGGTAGAGTCTGTGCACTGGATGCACCATCAACATGGAGAAATACTGCCCTAGAATCATCCTAGTCCTGAAGTATAAGCCTTGTTCCAAAATAGAAGGCCAGAATAGCTTTCCTGGGTCTAGCCCATAGAAGGACCCCTACCTTGCCATAGCTTTGGAAAATCATTCAAATCTCTATGGAATTATAGTAGTGTGGCCTGAAGTCAGGGAGTATTTAGTTTGGGGTTTTTTGACACTTAATTATCTGGAAAAAAAGATATTGTAGACTTGTGGTTGGCATTTTTTTTCTTTTTGAGATGGGGTTCTCTGTTGCTCAGGCTGGTGTCAAACTCCTGGGTTCAAGTAGTCTTCCTGCCTCCGCCACCCAAGTAGCTGGAACATAAGCATGCACCACTGCACCCAGCTCTGAGTTCACAGTCTTAATCTTTGTATTGTTGAGATTTGTGGTGTACTTTTTAATGTTATTTAATATATTTTTTCCTGAAAGCCAGATTTCCTGGACTAGAGAGTGGTTTATTTCAGCTTAATAGAAAATCATTTTTCATCATCTAATAGGCTATAGACTAGACACAGAAGTACAGTGGCAGGGTTCACATAAAAGATTAAGACTCTTAGAATTCAGAAATATAGATAAAATCTGATTAAACATGTCAGCAATATCTAAATGCCTGTTTTTTGGAGCATGATAGCTTCTTAGAGGCATGGAAGGTTTATCTCATATTGTAAACTAATGTGATCTCTTTGAACCCAGTGGAAGTTAGAATATGATTGCTCCTGCTCTAGAACAGGGTTTTTAGCATCAGCACTTTTAGATTGGATAATTATTTGTTATGGCATATATCTTATTCATTGTGAGATATTTAGCAACATCCATGGCTCTTACCCACTGGAAGCTGGTAGCACACCTGCACTCCAGTTGTACAAATAAAAATTGTCTCCAGACATTGTCAAATGTCTCTTAAAGGGCAAATTCACCCTCAGCTGAGAATCACTCCTCCAGACTATGCCTCTTCAAGCTACAGTAATCCATTTGGTTTACCTAGAGGCCACTTCCACTGAGGAAACAGATAGCTCATCAGCTGTATATTTTATGCTATTTTATAAATTTTATTTGATTAAAAAGTTGAGGTGGGGCGTGGTGGCCCACGCCTGTAATCCCAGCACTGTGGGAGGCCAAGGAGGGTGGATCACAAGGTCAGGAGAACGAGACCATCCTGGCCAACATGGTGAAACCCCATCTCTACTAAAACTACAAAAATTAGCCGGGTATGGTGGAGCATGCCTCTTGTCTCAGCTACTTGGGAGGCTGAGGCAGGAGACTTGTTTGAACACGGGAGGTGGAGGTTGCAGTGAGCCAAGATCACGCCACTGCACTCCAGCCTAGCAACAGAGCGATTTTGTCTCAAGAAAAGAAAATGTTGAATATCAAGGCTTCCATCTGTCTATGAACAGATTAGTAGAAGACTAATGGGCAGGCTTTCAGCTATGCAAACGCTCAGAAATTGTATGTAACACAGTGAGACAAGATAGCGTCGCTGCATGCCAGCCTGGGTGATGGAGCGAAACTCTGTCTCAAAAGAAAAAAAGAAATTGTATGCAACATTGAGCACATATGCAAATATATATCACTCCCACCCTACCCCCATACAGATAATTGACAATTTTGCCAGATTCTCATGGGGTTTTCGCAGCCACACAAGATCTATCACCTCTGCTTTGTTGAATCAGAAAATCTAGGAGTGTCTCAGAAGAAAAAGAGGCAGCACTTAGGAAAGGTGAAGTGCCAAACTTATAATGACATTTTGCTTCTAAAAAACAGGCTTCATGTGCTTTAAACCTTTTTTTAATGGTTAGTGGACATGAAGGAGGAATTCCTGATTAAATAACACATCATGTAAATTCATATTTTCATCTTTGTACAGAGTGATAGTCTTCTTATAAGAAGAGTATTTTAATACAACTTAATATTTTGTGTAAGACACTGTGCTATGTGTTGAAGCATCTTGGTCAGGTGTCTATGATCAAAAGAGCTTTTTCGTTTTCATGAAAAGGTAATGAATTGGTTATTTGCTCTTTGTCCTCATATTCATTTCCCACCTTGTCCCTGCTCTTCTCTGTACTGCAGGGAGCTACATTTCTTGGGCTCTCTTGTCAACAGGTTTTCAGATAGATTTGGCCACCAGGCTGAACGCTTCTAGGTGAAATGGAAAGCACTGGAGACCTGGAGGAGCAGAAAAAACTGGGTGCGATTGGGTGGCAATTTTGGCTGCAACTGCATCTCCTCTGCTGCTATAGCTCAGGCTAGACAGCTACTTCTCCGTGATCCCAGATCCTGCCTGTCAGCCTTAGGCATAGATCTGGCCCAATGGCCCTGTATTCTGGCAATACCACTTTCTATCATTGTCCCATCAGCACCAAGTGTAAGAACAGCTCTCTACTATTGCTAATCTCTTATTTGCCTCATTGATCCTATTTGTCTTGTCATCTCGCTCATCATATAAACAACACATTTCCTCTATTAAATTTCTCTCTATTTGAAGTATCTAGAGTGGTTTGGTTTTCCTTAGCAAATACCGGATTATATAACAGGACAGAAAAAGCACATAAATAATTTTCATAAAAGGCAAGTTAAAGAAGGCTCAATGAAAGACAATGTGCCTTGGGCTTTCAAGGGAGGAGTGAGTATATCTAGATATGGTGAGAAGCTTGTTGAAAATGGTTCCTGAAAGAGCTAATCTTTGAGATGATCCTAAAAGGGTGAAGATCATAATGCCAGCTAGAACTGGAGAGTGAGGGGAGGGAGATGAAAAGCACAACTCCATGCCAAGGGAACAAAATAAGAAAAGATCTACAAACAGAAAACAAAGTCATTTTGTGGAGAAGAAGTCAGGAATGCTATAGATTGGCTAGAGTGAAAGAAACATGTAGTGAGACTGTCCTGAAGAGGGCTGGAATACCAGGATAAGGAGGAAGTATGTAGTTTAGTAAGCCCTAGATGTTGAATAAAAAATGACGTATTTGGGATTTTGTCAATATTTTTAGTCAACGTTTATTTTAAAATTTTTCAATGACTATTTATTGAGTGGCTAGATTCTAGAAAATACAGTAATGGAAAAAACAGCTAAAAATCTCTCAGGTATCTGTTATTTTAGTGGACTTATTTAATATCTATGAATAAATTTGACCGTCTATAGCTTTGACTTAAATATAGGGTAGGAACAGCATTAGGCAAAGGATGGCAGCCAGTCAGGAAAGGAAGGAGTGTTAGCCATGGAGCACTTACCATAGGTTTATCCCTCTTTTTGAAACCCACTCTGGAGTAATTACTAGCCCAAACTAGACCACTTTGTCTTAAATTACAGAGGTTGCCTCCTGTAATATTCAAAGCCTCTTGTGAAAGAAAGGTTCTGACAGGAGTCAGATCAAAAGCAAGACTGAAATAAAATGAAAAGTTGTTCAATCAAAATAAATGCAGCTTTCTTTAATCAGAAATGTTGGTTGCAATTTCTGTCAAGATAGCAAGTTCCTCTTCTTTCAGTAGGGTGGTTAACAACAGTGTCAGCTTCAGCCCAACCTGAAAAACAGGCAAAGGTTTTCCTAACACCCCGACTTTCAAGAGGCATGACTTTGCTTACAGGTTGGTATTTGTCTCCTTGTAGTTTTCAATGACCCCAAGCTCTAACTTATCTCAGAAAAAAAAAAAAATCAGATCTTTCTATATGTCTTGGAATGAAATTTTAAGCATCTAGACTAAGCCATGAGCACGTTTTATTGAAACTCCTGCAATGGCTGCCTCACTGAATTTTCCATTTCTAATCAATTTCATTCTCCTCCAGTATTTTCCCCTGCTATGTGATCTTTAAATACATACATACACATACATATATATTCACAAACATATATGTGCATATATATGTATGTATGTATTATATGATCTTTAAATATATGTTTCCAGCATCATACATACATTTATATATACACACAGACATATATACACATATATATGTCTGTGTGTATATACATGTCTGTGTGTATATATTTGTATGTATGTATTTAAAGATCATATAATACATACATACATATATATATGTGTGTGTATGTGTAATAATGTAATATCCCATTCCCCCTTTAATCCCTTCCATAGCTTCCCGGACTATTTTTCTATGTTTCCAGCATCATCCTGTAACCTTCTTCATCTTTAAACTCTTTCTCGACTAACTTGAACCTCAGCTCTCACTTAAGAGTTCTGTCTTCAAAGAAGTCCCTAGGGACAGCCACTTTCCCTAACCCCTTGCTAGGTTAGGTCTCCTAGCCCATTGCACTTTTCTATTGTTCTGATATGTCTTCATCATTGAATAAAACACATTAATGGTTCATTGGTTATTATGTATCATTCCCCATTCAACCCTTGACTCTGCGACAGCTGTGATTGCATTTGTTTGATTCAAATCTATATTTCAAATGCTTAGATTCAAATCTACTATTTCAAGAATTCATGGCACATGATACATTCTCAATAAATGAGTTGAATTAATGATTAGTAGTTACTCATGAAAAATTGAATTTTGTTTTGGGGATGGGGATATGGGCTTCTTCCCCATATGTTGGACATTTCACACATTAAGAAGTCTCCTACCAAGTTATAAAATGAGTTCAGGGAAAAAAAGATGAGAACTGCAAACCATTAGCTGAGAATCTGGTGTCTCTGAGCATTTTTTGAAGCTGATTGAGTATTCCAAGTTTTCCCAGAAGATCATGCACTATTTTGAAAAGTGAATGTGTTTCAAATTGCAAATAGAATATGTCCTTTAAACTAAAGACTAATGGGTTGTTCTATATTTCTTTTCTTTAAATGGCTGCATACAGGCCAAAAGAAAGATATTATTTGATTATCAAGTCTGTAATCTCAGCAGGTGGTGGTTAGCAGGAAACTTCTGCTATAGTCTCATAATCTAAACTAGTGCAGCTGTACGATAAGGGCTTTCAGGGTCAGAATTTCTTCTACCTCCTCTGACTCATTTGGATTTATCAGCAGAGGCATTGTAGCAACAGAAAGTCTTGTCCTTACAACTCAGCATCCTTATGTTCTTCTTTCTCCAAGGAGGACTAAATTTTACTTCTTCTCACCAACAGCAGGGCAGATGTTTTAATAAAACAAGAATAAAATGAGATGATAATAAGATTTCTTCTTTGAATTACAGAGCATCCAGCTATTGGAATCAGAACAAAATATACCAGAATGGGAGTCACTCTCGCAACATATATATGGAACTAAAATCTAATATTAATAATTCCTTTCCTTAGGGACAGAGCTGGCTACTCAGTCACAGTGCTCAAAATTATTTGAGTCTCCTACTTTTACATATCCTAAGGTGCTTGTCTCACCACAGAGGGGCTTTATCCTCTTCAAGACACACATAAGTAAAGGCATTTTTCTGAGTTGTGAAATCTTGCAGAGAGGAAATTTACAGGTTGAATGTGGTCAGAGGTAGAGGTTGGGAATAAACCCCCAGGAATCTCTTTGGTTTTAATGCCAGATAGCACTCTTCCCTGCCCTCTAAGAAAATCAGCCTTGGGAAAAATCTAACAAGAAGGCTAGTGTGGCATCTCACTGTGGCTTTTAGAAAGATCCTCTTAAGTGACATTTACAAAAGTGGCATTCATTTAAATGTTGCATCCTCAAGAGAACAGATCTGCTAAAGAGGCATTCAGTGATTTAGTAGTGAATGGAAGCTTTGGATTTTGGTCAAAGGTACTGAAGTTTGAACTGATTAGAACAGTCCCAGTTGATCAGAATCAAGCTGTGTTATTCGTAATTTTCTATGGTTTTCACAGAGGAAAGTTCACACTAAAAATAGTTTAGAAATGGAATTTCACAGCCATTATTGTTTTAATTATGGGTCAGCTGTCTCTCCCTTCAGTCTTTTGGGAATTCAGATACAAGGAATAGAAAAATGGCACATTGAAAATATTTTGACTGAAAAGTGGTCGAATTTAAAAAGTTTTCCATTGTAAGACTTATTTATTCTTTTATTTCCTCTTATTTCCTAAAGTGACTCAAATGTTGAACTAAAAATATTGCAATGTATTAAACTTTAGACCAAAAATTGATTTTTTCATCCTTTGTTCCAGATCTTGATACATTTTAATACCAGGATTTCTTTTTCCTGCTCCCACTAGCTTTACATCTTTAAGTTACTTTATTTTAATTTTGGTGCTAAGAAAACTTACTCTAAAGATATAATGGAATAAATCCTAAGGATTGGATTTGATCTCATCACAGAAATATTAACATGAGAGTGAAAGTGAAAAAAAAAGTACAACTATAACGAATTGTATTACTTTCTACTTTTCTACATGATTTAAGTTGCACGTTTTAAAGATTGAGGTAATGTATATATATAACAGTGTCTGGTCATCTTAAAAATATAACTACTGTGATAAAAATCTAGCTATTATGATTATTCTTAAGATTTATGATTTTTTCTTTTGTAATACATATTGGTTTATAATATTTGTTTAAATGTTCATTTTAATATTATATATGTAATATACTAAATTTGGCTGAGTATCAGCATGTATAATTTGCTCAGCTTTGAGAACTGACTTCAAAATAAGGGCGGTAGGGGTAAATATTCTGATTTTAACATTGCCAAACAAAAATTTTAAGACCCCTTTATGCATTGCCGGATGCCCGTAATCCCAGCACTTTCGGAGGCCGAGGCAGGCAGATCATGAAGTCAGGAGATGGAGACCATGCTAGCTAAAAGAGTGAAATCCCGTCTCTACTAAAATTACAAAAAAAAAATAGCCATGTGTGGTAGTATGTGCCTGTAGTTCCAGCTACTTGGGAGGCTGAGGCAGGAGAATCACCCAAAAGGCAGAAGTTGCAGTGAGTCGAGATCGCACCACTGCACTCCAGCCCAGGCGACAGAGCGAAACTCCATCTCAAAAAATAAAAAAATAAAAAAGAATACTTTATGCAATTTCATGAAATTCTCCTCAAGCCTGGAGAAGCACTTTATGGATTTATTGAATGTCAGCACAAATTAAATAGTAATGAGCTCATTTTCATAGAATGAAACTTATTATAATTCCAGCTGTTGAAAACTTGCACAGCTGGATACTAGCTGCAATACAGAGCTCTCATCTTCTGGTGAAAAAATAGTGCAACTTAAACTTGTAACAAAAAGCTCTTTTATAACTTTTAAGAAACTATTTTCCATTGAAATTCATTTATAAAACTTAAATACAAAGCTAAAATATGTTGAAGCTTTCTTTTCATACATTTTTACCCATTTCATTTTTTTAAAAATTAAGGTAAAAACAGCTTGACAACACAGCTTTTTCTGGTTAGAATATAGGGCTCTCCAGAAGGAACTGCTATTTCAAGGTCAAATTCTAGAGTATGGCACATTAGAGAAAATCATCACAGATTCTGCACAAGGGAGTTGGGAGAGGGGCTTTTGGCTGCTGCTTCAAGGAACAGGGGATATGGGATGCTCAGAAAACTTGAGGCAGGGAAAAGAAGTTGCTGTGATCCCCAATTAAAGAAAGATCTGGGGGCTTTTATTCATTTATTCATTCACTCAATAGTATGAGGCATATCCTTACAATTAAGGTAGAGTTGAGAGCCAGTACACAGCTCTTATTCGTTCATTTAATCATTCATTTACTCACTTGCTTTTATCCAGCAGTTACTAAGCAACCGCTAGTGAAAGGTACATCTCATGTCTTGCTTTCACACTGACTTCTGTGTTCCTCATAGACTTCCCCACTGTCAATGAGAATTGCTCACTCTCAAGGCTTTGCCTCCTTTTTTTTTTTTTTTTCTTGTCTGCTTGGGCTTCTTACAACCTCCACCACTCCATCCTTGTTCAAGCCACCAAATGTTATGTTTCATCTGAAATACTACAATAGCCCAAATGGATCTCCCTACACACCTTGCCTGTAGCAACTTCTCTGCATGGTAGTAAAAGTGAGGTTTCTAAAAACTTATACATGAACAAATCAAACCATTGCTCAAAACCCTCTAATGGCTTTCTCAAACACATAGGAGATAAATCTAAAATCCTTACAGATGCTTATCTGGTCTGCATATTTGGCTCCAGCTCTCTGATCTCTCTGTCTTCATCTCCTGTCAGTTGCCCATTCATTTTCAATGATTCTGTCACACTGGATTTCTTAATGATCTTTCAATATGTCAAGCACATTCCTGTTGCAAAGCATTTCTCTTGCTGTTCCTTCTGCCTAGCTCACAGGGCCCCTCTCCTGCTGTCTCTCAGTTAAACTTTGACTTAGCTTATGCCCTTTCGTGATATTTTTTCCTTCTCTTTTCCATACAGGTTGCCTTCCTTGCCTCTTTGCCATTCAATCCATCTTCTACTTCTTTAGGTAAACAAAGTGATGTTTACTTTAGGTAAACAAAGCACAAATCTAATAGGATACCCCTCAACCACTCATTATAAAATCTTTCAGTGCTATCACTGCTTACAATTGGAATTATATGCTTACAGGTTTAATAATCTGATCCAAACTATTCTCTTGGCCTGCTTCTCCTCCACTTCTCAACCTGCATTTTATATTCCAGCCTCATCAAACCATTCATTCTTCACTCAACTGCTGAATACTCCGATACCTTTTTTTTCTTGATTCATGCTATTAATCTGCCTACCCTATATTCACTTCCCTCCTAGGGAAGTTTTACACCAGAAATTCATAGTCAGAAGATGAGTATGAATAGTATTCATGAAAGAAAAAGACTTAATTAAACTAGAAGTTGAAGAAAGAGGAGATGTTGGGTAAGAGAGAGGAGAGAGGGCCTTCCAGACAGGGTGACACTTGAACAAAGGCAAGAGGTGGGAATGTAGTTCCTGAAGATGGAGCTCCTTCTGATTTGCTGAGGTGAGTTGGAGAATACAAACTAGAGAAACGGGAAGATAAGAACAGACAAAGAGCATGGATGAAGTTTAATTACAGAAGTTCAACAGAAGTGAGTCAGAGCTTTGAATTCAACAGAGTTCTAGAGACTGTTATAAGAATTAGATAAACTGGTATATATAAAATCTCTACCACAGTATTGGGCACTGATAAGATTCCCAGATTGATAAGAATCTCTCAATTTGCAGGGATTATAATAAGCAATAAAGATTTATTACAAGTTTATGATCTTAATGAAAGTGAAGTTCTCCAACTGGAGCAGATTGAAAATGTCTGTTCCAAAGCAACCAAACCCAAACCCAAGGCATGTTTATGGATTTGATGAAATTACTTCTGAAATCTACCTTTTCCAAATGTATCTTGCTCTATTTTTAGATTAATAGCTGTTTGGGGGTAGTCTTAGGTTTTTCTTCTTTCTGAGATGGTTTTGAGTTTGCAAACACATCTTGTAAATGATGATATTGAACATTATTTATAATTTGTTTGAAATATACTCATGACCCAATATAGTGAGTTTATACCATATGCTCTTTTACTACAAACCAAAATAGTTTACTCTGACCTCACACCTTGTAACAGAAGAGTAAAGATGTGTATTTAATGCCAAACTATTGCATTGTAAATGTCTCTAAGATTTAAATATAAGAAGTGGTAATATCCCTTCATTGGTAAAACCTTAACTATAAAGAACTCAAGTCATGGCAAATAGCATGTCTTAATGGATTAAAGAACATTTTCCATGAACCATGTAGTATGCAGGAAGTATAATACAAGTGTTGGCAGTGTGTCTAAAATGTCTACATTACATTAGAGTCCCACCACAGCCTTGAGACTTCAGAGACTTGTAAATCCCTGTATGTGACTTTCATTTTTTCAAGTAACCTGAGTTTACAGTTCTCTTGAGTACTGTGATTTCTGCATTACAAAGACTGACCAACCAAGTAAAATTAGGATCTTTGAAGAATGTTTAGTTGGGTGGGTAAATGGTTTCTGAGAGCCACAAAAATAAAACGTGCTTTCCTTAAGAGAGTGCTGGCACTTTGGAATTCAGTAAAGATTTTGGCAGCTAAAAAGGGAAAGGTGATGAATGAAGAGTGAGAGCTCAAGTTAATAGATATATTTTTTGAGGGAAAGGGAATGATGGAAATCTAAAGAAATGAGACAAGCCGGGCGTCATGACTCAGGCCTGTAATCCCAGCACTTTGAGAGGCTGAGGTGGATGGATTGCCTGAGGTCAGGAGTTCGAGACCAGCCTGACTAATATGGTGAAATCCAATCTCTACTAAAAATACAAAATTATCTGAGTGTGATGGGGTATGCCTGTAATCCCAGTTACTTGGGAGGCTGAGGCAAGAGAATTGCCTGAACCCGGGAGATGGAGGTTGCAGTGAGCTGAAATCATACCATTGCACTCCAGCCTGGGCGACAAGAGGGAAAATTCCATCTCAAGATAAATAAAAGAAATGAGACAGGTTGATATTATTTAGCACTTCTTTTGTTGAACCTTCTGAAGTATACAAGCTCTCATTTAATTATTTATAACCTGTCTTTTATGTGTTGGACTATTGGTCATGCATGTGGCATCCTTCTTTTGCTGACTCAACCACTATAGAAACAATCTGTAGCAGGAGTGGCTACATAATTTCCAGGCCTGGTACAATATAAAAATGCATAAGTAAAAATGTTTATAAGGAAAAAATTCAAAACATTGACAATAGAGCATTGAACCAAGCATGGGGTCCCTCTAAGCATGAAGCCCTTATACAATTACACAGGTTACATCATGTCCAGGAAGCTGGCCCTGATCTGCAGTCCAACAGCAGTAATAGAAGACCCAGACTCACCATTTCACACACTACCTGCCAAAGTAATTTCATTCAGTATTCAGAACTAATACTCAGTAGTTTAATTAAGCTATTAGTTACTACTGATCAACATCACTCCTGAATTCTTAAATTTCATTTTAATTTCTTCCAGCCAATAAAAACTACTTTTTTCCTAATCATAAGGATTAATTAAAGCATATTTGGAGGAAAAAAAGTGTATTATTTTGTTCTTTATTACTTTTGGGCACAGGAAGACTGCCATAAATATTTTGGATTTATTGAATACTGTTCTGGATGCTGGTGATACAGCAGTAAACAAAATAATGCCTTTGCTCGTATGGAGTTTGTACTCTAAAGGGCTGCTCTACTTGCAGACCTCACTAAGCATTTTTTTAAAAATATGTATCTGGAAGAGCTATTCCTTAAAATAACTGTACTTTTAGTTTCAATTAGCTTAATTTTGGTTGGCCAGAAATGAAAAATTTTTTTGGAGAAAATGTGATAATTTAAGGCAATTTGACTTAGTAAGTACTCTTTGATTAATTTATTTCATTTAATGAGTTTAATTGTCAGAAAAGCAGGAAACTGTTAATTAGAAAATACATGAGAACCAGGAAAATTTATTATCACTTTCATTTCAATGTGTCAAAATTTCCTGTACTTTTCTTCTCATGAGTTACATTCAGATTTTGGTTAAGTTTTCCAAAGTCTTCCATGATGCCCTGCTTTCTTAGTGACCATATATAAAGGAAGAAGAATCAGACAACAAAGGGATGAATATATGATACTTCTTTTCATGACAATTTCACACTGTTCTTCTCTTTTCTCTCTTCTCTTCTTTGTTTCTTCTTGTTGATAGAAATTTGCCTCATAGTTTTGTTTGTTACTTGCTTGGAAGTATGTCCATCCATAAATTTACGTTCAAGATGCTCATTATGCACATAGCACATTCTCATGAATCCCAGTGGCTTTGTATTTGATTATAGAGAAAGGCTGTTTTGGGGTTGAGTGGGATTTCTTTCCCTGTCAAATATCCTCTGCTTCTTGCAGTCTTATTGATTTCAGCTAGCAGAAAAGTACTGAATCTGTCAAACTAAAAATATTTTTCAGATGCTCATTCTGTATTTAAGTTTTATTTCCTTAGAACTTGTGTATTTTTTTTCATATCAATCTGTATATTCTGTGTTGCTAAAAAGAAAAATGAGTGTTAGCTGAATGTTGAGAATTGGCAGAAATGTTACAATTTTATTTTTGACTTCTAAAAGTAGTCTCAAGGTCTGTAAAAGCTACATAAATACCTGTCTGGCTATTTATATGCTTATTTTCATAAATAACATGTTCTTATAATTTACAGAAATTCTTATCAGGAGATAAAACAATCTTTATTTCTATAGCATTTTACTTCAACATCGACCCAGTGGCTTATGGCTACTGTGTTTCCTGCAAGCTTAGCCTAGGAATTCATTTTTAATAAAGAATCTATTTAACTTTCAGAAAAAAAAAAAAAACGTACAAATCCCCTAAAAGCCTGCTGACCACAGTCTGAAAATATGAAGTGTTCTTTGGAGGGTTTTGGGTGTGGACTGAGAGACACATTTTCGTAATATTCAGGGTGTCATCATCAAGTAATGTTTACAAACCCCAACACTCTGGGGATGTGTACAGGCCTTAGCAAGCAGATGTTAGCAGTCAAGGAAAAAATTATGACTGCGGCCTGAAAATATTCCCTCTTGCCTATCAGTTACATACAAGATTGTCAAGATCTCTTCTTACTGATGTGGATAATATGCCTGATTATAGGACAGTTTATCCAAAAACATTTGAAAATTAAAGAAAGAAATTCTCTATAAGTGGTCACCTTAGAACCTCCCAGTATTTTTAATGAGTGAGTTTTAAAAATTAAAACAAAATGGAAAAAAATAAAGCCTAGGTGTGGGCACTCTAACAATACTATTTAAAATGATTATCTTAAACTTGGTTTCACATAATGTTAAAAAAAAAATACAGACTCTCCCTCCTACCTCTCTGCTTCTTTGAATACACCAGTGTTTCTCTTGAAAACATTAATTGTATCACATAGCAACTCCAAAACATATAAACTTCAAATTCTTAGAACTTACAAATCCTTTTAGTGGAAAGAGATTAAATGAGGTGAGTGTGTTGCCTTGATGTATTGATTTTTACAGAGCAAGTCTTCACTGTCTGGATAAAGTATGAGGATTTCTGAAGCAAATTGAGACAGTTTTTTTCAGTAGGATTAGTTAGAGCTACTGGACAAATTTTAAGTGGCAAAGTTTTAAAAATAGCTTTAGTGATATTGCTTGTGAACAGTCTTAACAGAAGGCCAAAATTAATAAAAATAAGTGGAAACCAATGGATACTTTTATTTCTGAAAGAATTGTGTTGTAAGAGTATTTTTGATTGAATCTTAATTTATTTTCCTGGGCCCTTATTGATGTATGAGAAGATCCCATGTGTAGCATAGTTTAGTGATAGTTCTGAGGTTTTTAATTAGGATCATTCTATGCTGAAAAATCACTATTGCTGGCCAGACACAGTGGCTCACGCCTGTAATCCCATCACTTTGAGAGGCCAAGGCAGGAGGATCACCTGAGGTCGGGAGTTCAAGACCAGCCTGGCCAACACGATAAAACCCTGTCTCTACTAAAATTACGAAAATTAGCAGGGCATGGTGGTGCACACCTATAATTCCAACTATTTGGGAAGATGAGGCACATGAATCATTTGAACTCAGGAGGCAGAGGTTGCAGTGAGCCAAGATTGCACCACTGCATTCCAGCCTGGGCAACAGAGTAAGACCCCATTTTTAAGAAAATCACTATTACTTTTAGTAGTAAGGTTTGTATTGATGGAGCAATTATTTAGCATGAGAATGATTATGGGCTCTTGTTTTACTTCATTTTGTTCTGTTTTCTTACTTCCTACCTAAAAAGAAATTGTGAATCTTTAGCAACTGAAACAGAAAAGGAAGTTTGGGAAGAGATAAATAAAATCAGATTAATCAGATATACCATTGGAACAGGATAGAAAACCTAGAAATTACCCGATTACATATGGAAATTAGTATTTTATAGTATTTAGTATATAAGACTAAATGATGTAAGTAGCTTTTCAAATTAAATGGAAATGAACAAAATTTTGTTAGATTACTGACTAACCAAAACTAAAAGGAGATTGGGCTTATTCTTCACATCCTACATAAGGATAAGATCCAAATAAATTAGCAATCTAAATGTAAAAAAAAGAATTCTTACGAATCTCAGAAGACTTGGATGAATCCTTTAGTAACGTTTTATAATGAAGAGTTAGAAACACATAAGAAATTATTGGTAAATTTAACTGCATTAAAAAATTTTGTCTAAAAATACCACTGGTAAAGTAAGAAAACAAATGACAAATCGTAAGAATTATATTTGCAACTCCTATCAGACTAAGGTTTAATATCCCTGACATATTAATAATACTTAAGTTTCAAAGGGGAAAAATGCCAACTACTTTATTGAAAGTGAGTAAAATATATGAGCAGACCCTTCACCGTTAAAGAAATAAAAATAACCCCTAAACATATTAAGGATGGTCAACTTTGTTTATGGTAAGAGAAATACAAATGAAAATACACAGATATATCATTTTTCACATAAGGGATTGAGCAATAAGTCAAAAGTTTGACAAAATATTCCATTGATGGCTATAGGAAAAAAGACACTCTCATATGTTGTTGGGGGAATGCAAAATGGCACAAACCTTATTGGCAAAAGTTTAATAATAATTAGAAAAATTATATTTTTTCTATTCTTTGATCCATCATTCTTACTTCTAGGAAAGTATTCCAAAGCTATACTGCAAAAATATGAAATGAAGTATGGACAAGGATATATATTACAGGAGAGTTTGTAAGAGCAAAAGCCCAGAACAACCCAAACGTCCAGTCAGTAGGGTACTAGCTGAATAAACTGTTGTACATTTATACAATAGAGTCACTTGCCAAAGTAAAAAGGAATGAAAAAGATCTCTATATGCTGCCACAGAGCACTTTCCGGGATGTTTAAGTTAAGAGAGGAAGGTGCAGACAAATGCATAGAGTTCTACCCATCTTAGTCCGTTCAGGCTGCTGTAACAAAAGTACCATAAATGGAGTTGTTTATAAACAAAAGAAAGTGGATTTGCCACAGTTCTGAGGCTGATAAGTTCAAAGTCAAGGTGCCAGCAGATTTGGTGTCTGGCGAGGGCCTGTTGGAAAGCATTTTCTCTCTGTGTTCTCACATGGTAGAAGAGGCCAACAAGCTACCTCGGGTCTATTTTAGAAAGGCATTACTCCTAATGGTGAGAGTGGAGCCTTTGTGACCTAATCACCTCCCAAAGGCTCTACCTCTTAATACCATCACATTGGAGCTTAGGTTTCAACCTAAGAATTTGGCGGGGGGATACAAACATTCATACCATGCTTCTATCCTTTGTATTAGAAAAGAAGTATAAAAATGTATCTTTTCTTACGATTTCAAAAAATGCAATTTAAGGATAAACTGAAAACTAATGAATATGCTTACTGTTATGAAAAGAAAAAATAGAGAAGCTAGATGTTTTTGGATATAGAATCTCATGGTAATATGATGTAATGTAATGTGTTATAGCTTTGAATTTGAAAATATGTAAATATTTTATGAAACTAAAGAAAAAGAATAATTTTTATAAATAAAAAACAAATAGAAATAGACAATTTTATATCAAGTTGGTGAGATAACTATACAGATAAGTAATATTTCAAGTGACTTTAAAATACAGCCTTTCATTCTCAGTGGAATATCTAAGAATAAAAGGAATTCATCTCATAGTCCTATTCCTAACATTAACACTGGTGTGTCATTTTGAATGATAACATTGGTATGCATGATGAAGTGAATAAGCAAAAAACATCAATGTCACTCAGCACAGGTGAAAAAAGATATGAATGGAAAATAAACATTTTAAGTCTAAACCTTATAATGTCCAATTTGAATCTGAATTATCACTGTGAACAATTTTTTTTTCTAAAAATACAGATTTCCTATTTCCTTGTCCTGTACACTTAAAAGTTCTAAAAAGAGTGACAATTCAGTAGCAGTGAATCCCTTGTACTCATATTGTGCTCTTTTCTACTCAAAGAAATCAGAGCTTTTTAGAGAAATAGTGAATTCTAAGTCTGAGCCTGGAAATGTATTCTCAATTCTGGTTCACGTGACAGAAGACAGGAAAGCTAGTAAAGGTGACAGGGTTGTTGTGACAGTGCCAAAAGAATGTTGGGTGCAATTTGAAGGGTTTCCATTGGCCACAGTTGGGATAATTTGAACATAATAAATATAATGACTAAAATTTCTTAAATATTTTTAAATTCCCTAAGTTTTTAATTATATAAGCAAAATGAAGCAGCCATTGAAGGTTGCTAGAATACCAATTCTGAAAATATCAAAATAGAAGGTAAAAACTTAAACATTCAGCCTGACTCTCCCGTACATACACACTGTATTTTGATATAACTAAATAGCTGGTAAGGAAAAATCTTTTCAGAAGAATTCCAGCCAACAAATGCAGAAGATACAATAAAATTAGACAATCATCATTTTCCAACTCCTAATGAAATAATGGATTGAGGTAATAATTATTCAGGGTTCTTAAAACCATTAGGTAAAAGATTGATGGGGAATTTAAAAAAGGATGAAACAGGATGACACTGGAATCAACTGATCAGTCTTAACATTATTGTTAGAAGTGGGGTAATCAGCCATTCCGCCCCTTCTGACGTAACACAATAGTAAGTATAGGTACAACCTTTAAAACTGAATGTGTATTTTATTAAATCACTAGATCTAATTACCAGTTTACATAAAATAGAGGGGATATGGGAACATTTTAAATGAGTCCATAAGGACATAATCAGACAGAATCCTACAGAATGTGGAGAAATCCTACAGGACCAACAGCTCCCTCCACCCCGCATCCCCTTTTGTTTAAACAAATAAATGACATTGCTAAAGTAAATTAAAATGAGTACAGGCCTAAAGAATCTTGAAGCAGACAAAGCCAGTTAGGCCTCATGAGTAAGCTTAAACTGGCTTGATTTGCAAAGATAAGCAAGATGTAACTTGGGTTATTTCTTGTAAATATCTGTATTAAAGACAAATGAAAATTAAGGCTAATCAACCAGAAGCCACATACTAACTTATAACTAGGGGCTTTCTAGTAGGACAAACCAAATAAGGCAGGGATGTAACTGTAACTAATCACATGTCTTCTTTGCTTTATTTCTGTGTTCACTCTATAAAACTCTTTTTCTTGTGTCTTCTCTTGGGAGACCCCAAAGCACTTACAATTTGAAGCTGCCTCATTTATGAATTGTTGTTTGTTCAAATATACACTTTAAAATTATTTTGTGCCTTAGTTCACCTTTTAACAGCATGGGCAAAGTAAAATAAAGGAAGGGGAAAGTATTATAGATAAGATTCTAGGAGACATATGGGTGAAATGCAATGTGTGGTCCTTGTTTAGATTCTGATGAAAAGAAATCGATAAAAGATATTTGAAACAATAAAAGAAAAATGAACATAGACTGAACATTAAATGATTTTTTTTTAAAGACGGGGTTTCACCATGTTGGTCAGTCTGGTCTTGAACTTCCGACCTCAGGTGATCCGCTCGACTTGGCCTCCAAAGTGCTTGGATTACAGGCATGAGCCACCATGCCTGGCCACATTAAATGGTTTTAAGGAATTATTGTTATTTTTGTTGAGCAAAATGCTAGTATTGTGATTATGTTTTGTAAAAATAAGTTCTTAATAGAGATACATCTGTCCTGTTGGGAAAAATAGGAAGGTGCCTGGGATTTGCTTTAAATACTTAGAAAAAACCTGGAGTTACTGAGCATGGATCAAACAAAATAGCAGAGTGTTGTTAACTGTTGAAGCTGGGTGATAGGTAAATGAAGATTTCTTATATAATTTATATTTATTCTAATGTTTATATGAACATTTATATTTATACGTAATCTGTAGATTAATAGATTTACTAATTAAGATGTGTTGGCAACATACTTGAGAAAGGGGTGAAGCAGGGGTAGAATGCACTTTAATTGAAGAAAATAAACATTCACAGAACCAAGAAAAAAAAGTATCAGATTTTACTTTCTTCTAAAGTAAAGCTTTATGTATTTGAATTAGTTTACCTTTGGCGCAACTTAATTTAGCCTAAAACACTTATAAGTGTAAAGGTTTCTTTGATGTTATGACTCCCACTGGATTCTGTTTTGATGTGTAAAAAGCAATGGTTCTGAATGAATGCAAAATAGGCAGATTGAAGTGTCCATTAAGCATACTATTTATAAGTAAAGAATTCATGGCTAGAAAAAATGTTTTACCTTTCAGGTACTTGCAGGAAAAAAAAATGTGTGAATGGAAGTTATTACATTTTGGAAGGAATTGATGGAATTCAAAACATTTCAGAATCCAAATTTGTGCAGAACACACATACATTCCTTTGAGGTCCAAAATAACTGGATTTCAAAAGTGAAGTGACTCTGGTAAGCAAGGATAAACAGTCCCAAAAATGTAATCATATGCCAGTTGATACCCAAACTCTGATATCAACTCTAATCCCAAGAGGGATAGTGGAGTTTTCAGCAATGACAGCTCACCTGTTTATGACTTATTACTGTTTGAGGACACAGTTTTCTGTGCCTTGCCTACCTTCACAGTGGGCAGGTGCTGCTGGCTGACCACCCAGAAGCCCCAGCTGCCTGGTGGGTTGGCGGCAGGACTCAGGCCATGGCTACCTTCCAGCAGAACCCTTGGGAGCCCGCCCCTCGTTTGCCCTGGCTTGTGATAGGAAGTACAAATCAGGATCTTAAAAGCCACACAGGGCTGCTGCACGAGCAATGGTCTCTTTCCAATACCTGTTGGTTTATGTCCATCTGTTAATGAGTGAGATAAATAAATTGGCTTTGGCCTGGCTGCCTGCCTGATAGTTTAAGTTACCTGAATGCAAAAAGCTTTATTTTTATCATAAAATAGGAATGGGGGCAAAGTTTGAGAAAAAGTATAGCTGGGTGTAAATAAGTACACCAAACCCACATACATAGTAGATCATGGTAGATCCCAGGCAGCCAGGCAGAAACACATTTAGAAGTGAACATGTTTCTGGGCCCCAAAGTCTTATCTTTACAACCCCTGTTTCTGTGATTGTGGCTTTCCTTTCTTTTTACTATGCTTGGAAGGCTTTACCACTTGTGCTTTGCCCTACATTTTCCTCCGCCTACAGGTGGAAATTCAGTTAATATAGATTAGTTTGATGGGGAAAAATGTTTTTATGCCTGAAAATGGAAAAGAAATGTAAATGTATGGGAAGCAAGCTTATAGAAAAACTACTTTATTCCTGCTGAAATGCATGTCGGAAAATGTGATGACCAAGATTCTTCCAGGAAGAATTTTCAAGCCAGTTTTTAAAATGTGAACAGTGCATAAGATGGTTGATTTCTGGTCAATAATTTCAGAAGTTATTCCCAAAGATTTCATGGATAACCTGAAAATTATCTTTAAAAATAATGTTAGTGCCAGATTGGTACAACAAGAATCTTGCTGACTACCCTAAATTTGCTCTTGAGGGGGCAGATACTGTAATTGTCATGACCTTGGGGTAGCTAAGGAGGCCTCTGGTCTCTTGAAATTCAATATGGTAGCCTTATTTTAAAAGTTACCTTGCATTACTTCAATCAGAAAGTTTAGCAAGGTCAGCCTTAGACACATTGGTAATTAACACATAATTCTGGAATTGTTTAGAAGGACTTTAGTTCATCACTGCTTTTTCCTGCTCATTCCTAATGGCAAAATCCCATTCTTTAAGCTTCATTCTATTTGCTTGCAACTTTAATCTTTGTCAACATTCAAATAATTGTTGAAAGACAACACTTAAAGCTGTAATTGAGCATGTATACTGGTATTTCTCAAAGAGAAGTCTTCAGACCTGCATGAATTCTCATGTGTATTCTTTATATAACTTTGTATTTTTATCCCTGTGATCACATGATATTTTTATTAGTTATAAAGTCGGAACCCTTTTTGACTGGTAATTGGCAATTAGGGCATCCATTTTGGTGGAAGTGAGAATTTTTTATTTTAAAGAAGTTTCTGGCATTTTTCAGGTTTGGAAACAGAGAACTGCACGCCAGTGTAGATGGATGGTTTTATGGGGGTCGGGGGTGGGCAGTTATAGGTTATTAGAAAAAATAATTAAGGTCCCAGTGAGGAAAACAACGTTGTAAGGATAATGAGGACGACAGATGTTCCTCCTTTAGTGCAACACGTGGGATGATGGCTTTTTTGAGGTGGAGCTAGGTTCTCTGACTGCTGCAGTGAACCAACAACAAATGGAAAATTGAACTAGAGTGAAACGAGAAATAAATGGGGGACCAAGGGTGAGACTGAAGCTAGGAGTGGAGCTGTCATTGATGGGCCGGAAGCAGATCCCTGGCCTTGTCTTTCCTTTATAAAATCATCCATGCTGTCTCCCTTTCAGCAAGCTGTCTTGGGACTTCTGCACAGACAGCTGAATAGAATGTGAGGCCAAGAAAATGAAAAAGCTAAATCATGTGAGGTCGTGTCAGTTGTTCAAGATCACACAAGAAGGTAGAGTAATAGCAAAGTCAACAAGCCACAGAGCTGTCCTGGCTTCCTGCTCGCAGTTCTGGCCTCAGATAATTCATGTCCCAGGTTCCACCTCTGGCATGCACTCCATGACCTGGTATTATCAAATCAGTCCTAAAAGGAAAGATGTCACACTTTTAAGTGATGTGTCTATTCCTTCCCCTATTCACTTCCTTGAGGATTTAGACTGTTGCTATTTTTATTTCATTTTTCCTTTCCTTTTAAGAGTGGAAGTGTTGTATAAATAACCTTTCTCTTCAGCCTTTAAATGAAATTATAATTGAACCTGGGCATGGCAAGACTCTTGCTTTTTTTCCTTCCTTCTAATATGGGGAAGGATGACCTTCAGGAAAGACCTATAGCCCCAGAGGTTCTCACTTCTGTCTATAGTGGTTCTTAACTTCTGCACCATCAACCCCTTTGCCCATCAGGGGAGCTCGAGGGCCTCTTTTCACAAGAATGTTTTTAAAAGATTAAAATAAAGCAGACCAGGAGCAGTGGCTCAGGCCAGTGATCCTAGCATTTTGGGAGGCAGGGGAGTGTGGATTGCTTGAGCTCAGGAGTTTAAGACCAGCCTAGGCAACATGGTGAAACCGTGTCTCTATAAAAAATACAAAAAAAATAGAAAGAAAGAAAAAAAATCAGCCAGTCATGGTTGCTCACACCTGTTATCCCAGCTATTGTGGGGCTGAGGCAGGAGAATCGCTTGAGCCCAGGAGGCAGAAATTGCAGTCAGCCAAGATTATGCCACTGTACCCCAGTCTGGGCGACAGGGTGAGACCTTGTCTTAAATACTTAAATAAATAAATATAAAATAAAACACACAGAATGACAGAATCAGAAAGGAAACTATTACATTGAAATATAGCTTTCAAAACATCAGAGCACCAAATTTCTTACATAGTGATATATATATATACTTTATTAATACTTAAATAGGTATGGTGGAAAGTTAAAAAAAACTATGATAATTTCAAAATAGTGATGAGAGTAAATGGTATTTGAAGATATCTGCAACTATTGCAATGTGATATAAAAATATCTGTGATTTCTATTCCTGATGAATCACAGTAACAGTCACTGTGGTTTGTCACTTACATTCATAATGGAAGGAAATAGTAATTTCATCTGAGGTTAGGGAAAATAAAAATATTTCTTTTTAAAATCCAAATTCAGACTCTCTGAATTCTATCCGAGGACTCCAGGTTGAGAACCCCTGGCTCAGAAGACCTGATGCAATTTAGACCTGATAAACTTTCTTGTTGTTTACTTATGAGGACAGATTTTTGCATGGAAGATTCAAGTGAACTTTCAAATCCTTTCGTTCAAATTTTCCCCCAAATTTTAATTTTTCATATGTGAAGGTACAACTAAGCAACCTTTGATATAATGCCAGGAAACTGGCAAGATTGATTCCAGCCATAATCTTATTTCCCTCCATTTTCTTGATGTGTTAAACATCAGAGAGGCTGGAATTGGTGCTGCCTTGGCCAAAGTAACTGAGTGGCCTCTGTCTCGGGGCCTTGATTCTCTGCTTCCTCTGGCAACTCTGTAAGCGAGGGAGTGTATATAGTACACCATTCCCACATGTTTATATGTTTATCCTTCAAAGGATTTCTTAAAACAGATGTTGCCTTTCCCGGAGAGAAGCCTTTGGATGCTGTTTGTTCACAGAGAGCAGATCATGCTGTTTCTGACTTGGGTTTGGGGAAACAAAATCCAGTTCTTCTCATGTTGGCTTTTCCATTGGAATTCTTGGCCATAGTGTACATAGGTATAAGCACGTTCCTACCTAAATCTATTTTCAGTCTTCTCAAAAATCTATTTTGGATAATATATACTTTACAGGTCTATTCTAATTATTTTTATTAATCCAGACATTGTTTCATTTGTGTACTTGTGATTCATAAAGAAAGTTCTTTTATTAGTTACACAGTGTTCTGCCTACCACTGTGAGTCAGAGGCAAAGGAGAAAACCTGAAGAATTAAAGCAAATGAATTCATGAATTTTATGACCATGCAGAGTTGTTCTAGGAAATTAAGGGATTTCAAACATTTAACAAATGCAATGATTGCTGTAATTATATATAAAAAATAAGCTACTTCACCCAAATACATACCTTGCATATAACTTGGATGTTGTTATTGTTTAATTAAAAGTATGTGTACATTTCTTTTAATCTTGACTCTAAGCCAGTATTCTTCATCATGAATATGGGTGTTGCTTAAGGTGGTATGTATTACTACAGCTTTCATTTGGTGTCTTTGTGCCATGATTTGCATGCTGTTTACATTCAGAGACCATATGTCATCTGTTGCCCTGTGTGCCCTTAGTCAGCCACCTCTGAAAGACTTGCCAGGGGTATGCTGGTAAGTGTTTAACAACTGGCTCTCCAGGGCAATAAAGACCAAATTTGTAGAGTATGCCAATTTTTGTGGTGTAAATCCTTCCACCATAGATAATTTCAAGCTACCAAAATGACTTCACTGAACACAGAGTGGGGAAAAGATGAGTACAAGTGTCTCTTGCAAGCCAGGGTAAGCTGCTTCCAGCACCTCACTACTGGACGCACTGTTCCCTATGGCAGAGAGTTGTAGTACACTATATCTGGGATTTGGTTTATGTTGCTTTTGTTTTTGCTCTTTTTTGTTTACACTAAATCCATACTGCAGTATCAGAAACAGAGAATGAAAGGAAAACATCGAGGTAAAAGCTCTCTCTGATAATACTCTTGTTCTTGAAACTGATTTCTGGGACTGTGATCTTGATAACAGCTTTGTATGGCCTATTTTAGTCAGATTTTTGTTCTGTTTTAATGTTGCTTGTTATTAGTGATGACACCTACTAAATGACTTCAGAAACAAAGGTGACATCTGGTAAAGATGCAAGTGTTACACCTATGTCAATCTAAGTCTCACATCAGCTTTTTGTAGGCCACACATGCTCTAGTTAGCTAGGGAAATCATAACAATTTCTTCTGATAAAGCAGGCTCTTTTTCAGTATTTATGAATGCATTATCTAGAATGAGATGCTCTTCAAGCCGAAAAATTGCATCTTTAAAATATTTTTAGCATTCTAGAATCCTGTGAGTTGAAGTCAAAATGCATTATATCTACACAACTTTTCCAATCTACCAAATCTATCCAAAGGGAAATGGCATTGATATAACATGGGCCTACATTGGTTTTTAATGTGTACCACATTTTTTGTGAAATGTTTGTAAACTTTCTATTCTGGAATTGTAGAAAGGATGCTGACCAATGCCTTCTGGATTCAACTTTTTAAAATCTCTTCTTTGAAAATTGAGACTTTCAGGGATTACAAAGCTAAGTAACCCTCAATCTGTATTTTTCCTCACTGAAAAAACACTGCTCTGGACTCTAAAATATAATTATATATTGAGATACAAATTCATATGGCATATAATTTACCTTGTTAAAGTGTGCAACTCCATGTTTTTTTAATATTATTTACGGTGTTGTGCAATTATCACCACTGTCAAATTTAGGACATTGTTATCATTCATAAAAGAAACCCTGTACCCATTTAATAGTCATTTCCTATTCTTCCTTCCCCATGATCCCAGGAAACTATTAATCTACTTTCTGTCTCTATAGATTTGGCTATTCTGGACACTTAAATAGACATAAAATATTAGGTGCAATTAGTAATTGCACCAACTGCAATTACTTTTGCGCCAACAGAATATCTGATCTTTTGTGACAGTCTTTGTTTACTTAGAATACTGTTTACAAAGTTCACCCAAGCGGTAGCATGTGTCAGTACTATCAGTACTTTATTCTCTTTTTTGCAATATGCTTTGGAAAAATGTTCTTTCCTTTTGTGTGTTATCTTTTTACCTACTTGATTGTGTCCTTTGTAGCACAAAGATGTTTAATTTTGACAAAATTCAGGTTTTTTTTGAAAAAATTTCATTTTTATGTACTTTTGGTGTGTGAGTATTCATTGTTTAAACGAAAGGCACAAAGACTTACGCCCATGTTTTTCTTCTGAGAATTTTATAGATTTAACTCTTACCTTCAAGTCTCTCATCTATTTTGTGTTAATTTTGGGGGCGCTGGGGAGGGTGAGAGTGAAAACTCTGTCCTTTCGCATGTGAATGCTCCATTGCCTCAGCACCATGTACTGAAAAAGACTATTCTTTCCCCATGAATTATCTTGCCACTCTTGTTGAAAATTAGTTGACCATTGAAACAATTTTGATCTAAGTAAATAGAAGACTTAAGGAACCCTAAGTCAGCACTCAGATGACTCAGGAGCAAGGCAACTTTCTTGCCAAGTTCTCCAAGTAATATTGAGGTTAACTGTGATTTTCACAACACAAAGTGAGGAGCTGTGCACCTGTGTCAGCCTGAAAGACAGCTCTAAGACATTGTCTTTGACGCTATTCCATTTACATTTGAATGAAGACAAACATTTATTAAACTTTTAGAGGATTCAAATTTTAAGATACGTATTCAATACTAAATGTAATAGAATTAAAATGCAAAATATTCTTCAGAGACCAGAAAACTAGATTGAAATAAACAAAATGAAGGCAACCTGGGATAAACAGGAACACTTAGTTTCAAAAATTAATTACACAAGCATTAGGTATTGGAGGTTTGTCTAGATTTGGTGGTTGATAGTCCCATGGTAATCTGCATTAGTTCCTCCACATGTTTGGGGTGATCTTCACATAGTCCCTGAAAATCTCTTGATACCACCATGTAATAATTTAGCGAGAAGCTTATGTAACTAATAGGTTTTTGACTATTTGTATATATATATATATACAGTCATGCATTGCATAACAACATTTTATTCAATGAGAGACCACATGTATGACAGTGTCCCATAAGATTATTATAATGGAGCTGAGAAATTCTTATTGCCTAGTGATACTGTAGCCGTCATAATGTTGTAGTGAAAAACGACTCATGTGATTGTGTTAATGCTGGTGCAAGCAAATCTACTGTGCTACCAATCATATAAAAGTAGAGGACAGGGGCTAGGCACAGTGGCTCACGCCTGTAATCCCAGCATTTTGGGAATCCAAGGTGGACAGATCACTTGAGGTCAGACGTTCGAGACCAACCTGGCCAACATGGCAAAACCCTGTCTCTACTAAAAATACAAAAATTAGCCAGGCCTGGTGGTGCACACCTGTAGTCCCAGCTACTCAGGAGGCTGAGGCAGGAGAATCGTTTGAACCTGGGAGGCAGAGGTTGCAGTGAGCCGAGATGGCACCACTGCATGCCAGCCTGGGTGACAAAGTAAGATTTTGTCTCGAAATAAAAAAAAGTATAGGACATGTAATTATGTACAGTACATAATAATTGATAATGATAATAAATGACTATGTTACTGGTTTATAGATTTACTATACTATTCTATACTTTTTATTGTTATTTTAAAGTGTACCCCTTTTAGTTATATATTTTTAAATATATAACTCTGTATTTTAAATTAACTGTAAAGCAGCCTCAGACAGCTTGTGCTGTCATAGAAGATGATAGTTCTGGCCAGGCACGGTGGCTCTCACCTGTAATCCAGCACTTTGGCAGCCCAAGGCAGGTGGATCACCTCAGGTAAGAAGTTCAAGACCAGCCTGGCCAACATGGTGAAACCCCACCTCTACTAAAAATACAAAAAAATTAGCTGGTCGTGGTGGCATGCACCTGTAGTCCCAGCTACTCAGGAGGCTGAGGCAGGAGAATCACTTGAACCCGGGAGGTAGAGGTTGCAGTGAGCCAAGATCATGCTGTTGCACTTGAGCCTAGGCAACAAGAGTGAAACTGTCTCAAAAAAAATAAAAAGATGACAGTTCCATGCATGTTATTGCCCCTGAAGACCTTTCAGTGAGACAAAATGTGGAGGTGGAAGACAGTGATTTTGATAATCCTGATCCTGTGTAGGTCTAGACTGATGTGTGTGTTTGCGTCTTCGTTTTTAATATAAAAGTTTTAAAAAGTAAAAATGAAAGCTTTTTTAAATAGAAAAAGCTTGTAGAGACCAGACATGGTGGCTCACACCTATAATCTCAACACTTTGGAAGCCAAGGCAGGAGGATCACCTGAGGCCAGAAGTTTATGACCAGCCTGGGCAACACAACAAGACTCCATCTTTATAAAAAAATCTAAAACTTAGCTGGGCATAGTGGTGCACACCTATAGTCCCAGCTACTCGGGAGCTGAGGAGAGAGGATCACTTGACCCCAGGAGTTTGAGATTACAGTGAGCTATGATTGTGCCACCAGACTCCAGCCTGGACAATGCAGTGAGACCCTCTCTCTAAAAAAAAATTTTTAATTAAAAATTACAAAGAGGGAAAAGTGTATAGAATAAGGATATAAACAAAGAAAATATTTTTATACAGCCATAAAATGTGTTTGTGTTTTCAGCTAAAGGTTCTCACAAAAGGCTCAAAAAGTTAAAAAACATCTAAAAAGTTTATAAAGTAAAAAAGTTACAGTAAGCTAAGGTTAATTTATTATTGAAAAGAAAAATATTTTTAATAAATTTACTGTAACTTAAGTGTACAGTACTCATAAAGTCTACAGTAATGTATAGTAATGTCCTAGACTTTCACGTTTACTTACCACTCACTCACTCACCCATAGCAAAGTCGTTTTGCAAGCTCCATTCATGATAGGTGCCTTATATAAGTATAACATGTTGTAGGTTTTATACCATATTTTTACTGTACCTTTTCTATGTTAAGGATGTTAGATATACAAATTATGTTACAATTGCCTATAGCATTCAGCACAGTAATGTACTTTGCAAGTTGGTAGCCTAGGAGCAATAGGCTATATCATATAACCTAGGTGTGTAGTAAGATACACAATCTAGGTTTATGTAAGTACATGCTATGATGTTTGCACAAAGACAAAATTGCCTAACAATGCAATTCTTGGGACATATGGTCATGATTAAATGATGCATAGACTATATAATATATATTTAAATTGCATAAAAATCTCAGCTTTCTCTTTTAACATGAATATAGCTTTTACTGCGTTTTCTTTGTTCTGTTTTGTGCATCTACTTGTGTGCTCAATTCCTCAGAATATATCCCGATTTTTAAGGAACATATGACTGTGTATATACGTGTATCACACACACATGTACACACACATATATATATACTATACCTATATATGCAAAGACATGCATTTATATACATGCACAGTTGGCTCTCTGTGTTTGTGGTTTCGTATCCAATGATTCAAGTAACTGCAGATTGAGAATATAGTCCATAGTAGGCTGAATCTCAGAATGTGGAACCCTTGGATATGGAGGGCTAAGAGACTTGAGCATCTGCAATTTTGGTATCTAAATGGGATCCTAGAACCAATCCTCTGTGGATAGCAAGAGATGATTATAGACAGGTGGATAGATGAATTATAGAGTTTCTGAAGATGCTTTCCTCAAAATTTTATTTTTTGTTAGATAATTATATATCTAAACATTTTTGGTGTGAAAAGTAGTCCTTCTCTATGTGTTTCATATTCTTATTCTTTTTTGTTTGTTTATGTAAATCAAGGAGAAATATTTTAACTCATAAAGTTACAAAAAAAGGTAATATAAAAGGCTGTTATTAGAAATTACTATGGGGACAAAATTTTTATTCTAAATAAGATTATAGAATAGCCAGAACATTCTTTTCATCTCAATCTAATAACTCCATCATTCCACCATAGTTACCTGGTAACTTTTTAAGAATCCAGGAGTGAGGTTCTAGAGCCAAGGGAAAAACTCCCCCTTTACCCTCTGAAGGTAAACCAACTGACTAAAGGTAGATTGATAGGAGAAAAAGACATGTGAATTATATTAATGTGCACAGGGAGAACTGCAAAGTGATTATCCCAATCCCTCACTGGGGTATAGAAGCTTATATATCATCTTGAGGTTACAGAAATAACTAGAACTCAGAGCATGGACAAAAGCAGGTTATCAAGTTATGGTGGCAAGACAGGTTATAGGAGGGAGAGGAGAGGAGGCCTGGCTAGTAAAGGTGGTCTCGTTATGAGGGGTCTCCAAAAAGTTCATGAAAAATGTGTATTATTTAAAAACTTTACATGGATTTTAATCTTTTTTACGCCAAAGTAAACTCACGCTAACTTGTTATAACATGTCTGACTGAACAGGCTCTAGTTTGAGGCACTAAGAAGAATTAAGAATCAGTTTGAAAGGAGCCCTTTTTAGAGTAGCATGAATTCTGCTAAAATTGAAGAAAGAACAATGAATTCATGATGATGCTTTGGTGGAAGAATGGTGAAATCATTGATTCTGTATAAAAAGTTTATAGAGATAATGCCCCTAAGAAATCAACAGTTTACAAATGGGTAACTCATTTTTAAAAGGGACAAAACATCAATTTGTAAGGAAAAAAATAATCTTGTTTGTGTCCTAAGTGAGGAAAATCAATGTTGTTTGTGCCCTAAGTTTCTGTTTGTTAACAACACAAACAGCCAGCATCACGGACATCTCAAGTGATTCTGCTTACACAATTCTGACTTAAAAATTAAAGTGAAGCAAGCTTTCCTCTTAATGGGTGCCAAAACCATTACACCCAGATTAGCTGCAGACAAGAGCAGAGATTTTAGTGGGAATATATATATATATTTTAAGATGGAGACCTGCTTTGTCACCAAGGCTGGAGTGCAGTGGTGTGATCTTGGCTCATTGCAGCCTCTCCCTGTGGGGTTCAAATGATTCTCCTTCCTCAGCCTCCTGAGACTATAGGGGTGCACCACCATACCTGGCTAATTTTTGTAATTTTAGAAGAGACTGGGCTTCACCATGTTGGCCAGGCTGGTCTCAAGCTCCTGACCTCAAGTGATCCACCCACCTCAGCCTCCCAAAGTGCTAGGATTACAGGGATGAGTCACCACACCGGCCTTCAGTGGAAATCTTAAGCAAGTGGGATCAAGAGCCTGAATCATTTCTTTGAAGAATTGTAATAGGGGTTGGAAATGGCTTTACCGGGACCATCGAGAAGACAAAGCACAAGCAAAGCGGTGACTACTAAAGTAGAAGAGGCCCAGTCAAAGCACAACTGGACTGGCCAAGGGCAAAGGTCATGGCAATGGTCTTTTGGGATGCTCAAGGCAGTTTGCTTGTTGACTTTCTGGGGGGCCAAATAACAATAACATCAGCTTATTATGAGAAGGTTTGAGAAAATAAGCCAAAGCATTAGCAGAAAAATGCCTGGGAAAGCTTCACCAGAGAGTCCTTCTCCATGATGATGTTCCTGTTTATTCCTCTCATCAAACAAGTGCATTTTTGTCAGTTTTGATTGGAAATTTTTAGGCATCCACTTTGAAGTCCCAGTTTGGCCACTTCTGAGATCTTTTTGTTTTATCTTTTAAAAATCTGCAAAGGGTGTCTATTCTTCTTCAGTTAATAACATATAAAGGACTCCGTTGACATGGTTAAATTCCCAGGACCTTCAGTTCTTTAGGAAAGGACTAAATGGCTGGTATCAGTGCTTGCAAGTGTCTTAACCCTGATGGAGTTTCTGTTGAGTAAGAAAGTTTATACTTTTAATTTTTATCTTTTAAGTCCATTTTTCCAAGAACTTTTCGAAGTCTCTTCATATGTAGATGAAACCTCACGAGCAGCAGCCTTTGAAGAGACTAGATGGTAAATGTTTTTTTCAGACCTTTAAAGATGTCAAACTCTCAGTTAATCTTCCCTAGATCTGGACAAGGGAGGCCCTCGGAGACAGCCTGGCTGCATCAGTGCAGATTTTTACAGCTGCAAATCAACCCCTCTGCCCTCCTCCCACACCCCTACAAAAGACAGCTTTGCGGGGCTCCTTCTGTTTGCAGGCGCTCAGCCACCTCGAAGTATGTAAAGAAGTGTATTTTGGGGTGAAATATTTGTATTTCCTTCAAGGTCTTAGGCATTGCCCTCTGTCTTGTAGCCCTGTCACTAGTCACAGGGGTCTAAAACTAACTGAACTGTTGAAGAACCTACGCTTTTAGACATAAGGTCCAGATTTTGTGTAGTTAACTCTTACATGATCTCTAATAAGATATGAAAGGAAAACACAGCCTTGAGCATCCTCTGCCCCGCGTATCCTTTGGCTTAACTAGAATACAGTGTTCAATTCTGTTGAACACTGTATTCTAGTTAAGCCAAAGGATACAAGTATTACCTTGATGCTTTTATCAAGGTAATACTGACAAATCAGAGGAACATTTAGGGGAAGGCAAAAGAGACTCTGAAATAGGAAGCATGTCAGATGAGGAATGTTTCAATAAACAAAACAAGATGGTCTAGCCTGGAGAAGCAAAGACTAGAGATGTGATAGACATATTCAAATATTAGAGTAGCTATCATGTTTTATAGAGGTATATGTAAAGTTTTGCTTTCTAATTTCAGATGTCGATACTATGAACAATGGATGTATATCATTTTAATAAGACTAGTGAAGAGTATTCTAACAATTGCAACTCTATACCCAAGAAGGAGTTGCCTTGTGAGGGATGAACATGATTTATGATCCCTGAAGGAAAAATTTTATGTTCACCTTTTGGGATACTATCAAAGAGATAGAAGAGATGACAGGGCAAGACCCCTCTCAAATACAAATGTCTATAATTCTCTCTATCTATTATTGCCATAAAGCTATGGGCATTTGGCTCTAAACATAGGTTTTCTTCCTGATAACTCAAGGGACCCAATGACACCATTACACTCTGCTCTACCCTGGGATATACAGCTGGATATCCCTTTTCTCAGTCAGCTGCAGCCCATATCATATATGGCTTCTCTCCACAATGGCATCAATGCTTATTTATCTTCCCTCAACCCTGTTTTTAAAATTAGAACATCTGGTCTTTGGTTTTGCATCACATTCACTGGAGAAGTCCATCCCATTTTGCTAAAAAGTTGAGCAGCCTGGATATGGGTTCACATTTAGTAAAACTTGTCCCTTTTTGCACTCCCATTTATAAGGATCTTTCCCATGACCGCTTGTTGGAAGCCTGGTGGTCAGTTACAAGCACTCATTTTGCCCCTGCATCATGCTGTTAAATTCTCCACCCCCACTCTCACTTCAGTGGTGCAGCTGGAAGGATATAGGTCTCTGAGAGATCTATCTTCTAGTGGATAGGCAGAATTTGGGTAAGCTAAATATGAGCTTCTTCCTAAAATGTGTTACTGGAAGAGAACAAAATGCCATAGTAGAATATCTGTTTTTAAATTTTTATCCCAATTAGTCTAGACCAATAATACTAAATCTAGTAGTACTGCTTACCTGAAAACACCAGTATTCCAATATGACCAGTCTCATGCATATCTTGACTGTGAACAGAATATAAAAACTACGTCTCTGTTTTCTGATCCTTGGACTTCTTTTAATCTACAAGGAAACCTCTGATCTTACAGTTCAAGTGGTGGCCTAGAGCCACACACACAAACACAGACATGCACACCACACAGTGCGCGCACACACACACACACACACACACACACACTACTTCTGACAATTCAGTAACAGCATGCCTTTTTTTGTGATTGTTGTAAAATCTGAGATATTAGCTTTTTATATTGATAAATTCTGAAATAACTTTTCTAGCCTTTTCCTTCTTAAACATGCTACACAAAATACCAGTTACAGATAAACAGCAAAAAAGAGGAAACTCTTACTATTTTTTCAGTGCTGTCATTATGAAAATATAATGAAATATGTTGTATTTCTGATGGAGGAATCAAAGCCACATACCAGTACATGTAGTTCAAATGATTCAACTGAAAGGGGAATGCTAGTTTGTCACCTTTTTCTCTTCCTCCACCAAAAACGCATTGAATAAAAGACATTTTTACATCTTGCAGCTGATGAAAGAAGGAAAGTTGGCATGTTCCAGGCAATTAATTTCTAATGGCAGGTGAAGGTTTAGATAAAAGACCCAAATGACTTCTTCCATCTGAAAATATTTCTACAGAAATATTTATAATTCATAAGGCATGAGCCAGAAAAGAGATAATAACTTTGAAATATAGGAGTATAAATATGTATCATTAATGTAATAGTTCCCCTAAAAGAGGAAAATAATTTGTAAAACTCTTGGGGAAATCAGCAGAGTGAGCTGCAAAGGAGACTTGAATTCTAATCCTGGCACTGGTGCTGCCTAGCTCTGTGATATGGAACAGGGGACTGAACTCCACCAACTCTATTTCTTCACCTATAAAACATCTAAATGTCACAGCATAGAATTATTGAAAAGGTTTAATCAATTAACATTTGTAAATTGGTTGGCTTAATATTTAGACTCCCTACCTTCAGCAAACAGAAATAGGTCTTTGATAAAAAATAAAACACATTGGAATTTAATATTTTTAAACTTTTATATGATTGAATGTATCTTTTTAAATATATATGTGTTTGTGGTTCAAAATGAATATAATATTGAATGATGTTTTTGTGTGTAAATATTTACAGTTATACACATATGATCATAGACACACATAATTTTCATTAATAAATAGAAAAATAGTACCACTCAGTAACTACTGAAGGCCTACCCATGAATGACTTTTAATTTTTCCTAATGATCACATCACACATTTGATGAGTTTGGACTGTGAAGTGTAAACTTTTATACCATGATGTCTTCAGCCCCACTGAAAACACAGAAAGCTCTCACCCTGCCTCATGTGGTAGACAGCCTTCTCAAGCAGTTCATTCAAAAAGGAGGCCATTGGCACTTCTGCAGGGTAGCAATTAGGAAGCTTCACTTTGCCAATGGGGATCACTGCTGGGTGAGTTTTGATTTTAAGAAATGGTAAACTAGGCCATGTACTCTAAAAAGCTGTAACTAGCTAGGTATAGCTTTGTGGAAAACATGTTGGAATCAAACAGCTGGTTTAGGAGCCTTGAGGTCTTACTAGTCACTCAATCTTAAGGATACTGCTTAATTTATCTGAATATCTGAACTTCCATTCCCTCCTTGTAGTGGTTAGTTTTACTTATCAGCTTGACTAGGTTAAAAGATACCCAGAGAGCTGGCAAAGCATTATTTCTGGGTGTATCTGTGAGGGTGTTTCTGGGAAAGATTGGCATTTGAATCAGTGGATTGAGTAAGAAAGACCTGCCCTCACTAATGTGGATAAGTACTGTTCAATTGGTTGAGGGCTCAGATGAAACAAAAAAGCAGAAAAAAGGTGAATTCTCTCTTTCTTTTGGAACTAGAATGCCCATCTTCTCTTGCCCTTGGACATCAGTCCATGTTCTCTGACCTTTTGACTCTGGGACTTGCAACAGCAATTCACCCAGCTTCTCAGGCCTTTAGTCCCAGACTAAGAGGTATGACATCAGCTCCCCTGGCTCCTGGGTCTTCAGTCTTAGACAGAGTTCTGCTACTGGCTCTTCTGGTTCTCCAGTGTGCAGATGGCCTATCGTGGGACTTCTCAGTCTTTGTAATTCCATGAGCCAATTTCTGTAATAAATCCCTTCTAGTCTTTCTATCATTTATCTATCTATCTATCATCTATCTATCTATCTATCTATCTATCTATCTATCTATCTATCTATCTATCTATCTATCTATCTATCTCTTAGTCTTTCTATCATCTATCTATCTTAGTCTTTCTATCATCTATCTATCTTAGTCTTTCTATCATCTATCTATCTATCTTAGTCTTTCTATCATCTATCTAAGTCTTTCTATCATCTATCTATCTATCT
>CAUYQU010057123.1:0-22691 GCA_963574635.1 Cheracebus regulus
TAAAGCTGCTGCATGAGCATAGCGCATGTAGCCCTCCAGACCCCGCCTTTTCTATCTCCTTTTTTCCGGCGCGCGCTCTCTTCCAGGTTTGGGACCCTCTCGCTGGACGAGATTCCCAGGCTCGCGTTCAGTTCACAACATCTGGCGATGTCAACAGAGAAACTGGGAGATAAGTCCCAAGTCCATCTTCCCAACTGACTGAAATTGGGGAGGTTATATAGCAGAGAAGGAATGGAGCTACATGCAGTAAGGACTCGGAGGGGTAAGGAAGCAATTGTGAGGAATGAAGGGTCTGATGTCTATTGTCTGGATGCCATGAGTCAGTGAGTTCCAGTCTCCTGCTGGGGTTGGTTTCCTGAGGAAGAAACTCAGATGAGACAAATATAAGTTTCAAGTTTTAAAGTGAAAAGTCAATTTCTACTTTTATCCAAAAACCTGTAAATATTACTTCTATGAAACAATTAGACCGATTTTAAGACCAGTGAGAAACTAGTTGACCCCAATGACAAGCCCCTGCCCTCCAGAGGGACTGCACAGTTCTAAAACAACCTTTCCCCTACAGATGGAAAGGACTGCTCTTCCCTGTCCCTGCACCTAGAGAAGCCCGAGAAACCCCCTGCCTGTCCCCCACACCTCTCAATCAAAAAATAAAAAGAAAGCAAAAAATGCAGCCTATCAGCTAACAGTTGCCTGTCCCTTTATCTCCAGCTTAAGAAAAATGAAAAGAACCCACATAAACAAAAACTGAACTTTTCTCTTACTTTGAATCTCCCTGTTCCCTGGAGACTCCAACAGCCTGAGCAAAGATGCAGAAGCCAGGAGAGAGCCCAAGTTGCCCTGGAGCTTGTTCACCTGCAGGAGAAGAAGGCCACTGCAGAGGATAGGGCAGGACACAGCTGATGTGCTAGTCAGGCAGGAGGGCAGAGAACACCTATACGGGGCAACCTGGCTGCACGCTATCACCTGGCGGGCAGGGAATACAAAATAATGATGCAGCTCACACCTAGAGATTCTGACTTAATTGGTGTGGGCTGCAGCCTGAGCACTGGAGTTTTTGAAAGCCCTCTGAGTTTAGCCAAAGTTGAGAAGCACAACTATAAGAAGATATTGCAAAACATTGTTTCTGACTTTTTTACTGTAATAATAGAATTGGAAAGTCATGAATTCATAACCTGGAAGGACCAAGGGGATGCTTCCTCACAACAAAGTATATTGAGCACCAGAAGTCATTTTTATTTATTTAATAAATGCTTACCTAGCTCTTATATGCAAGGCATTGTTAAAGTACCTTACCAATATTAACTCAATTACACTCATAATGAGCCTATGAGATTGGTACTGGCGGTTATCTACTTTTTAAATGTGGTAAACTGAGGTGAGTGTTGGGTAAAGAACACCCACTTAATTCAAACATTCAAATAATATGAGCAAAAAGTTGGGATAGGAAGGACAGGCCGTGGAGGGCAACAGTCTCCATCTTTAACGTGCACATAGGTCCCGAGGATCTTGGTGCAGCACAGATTTTGACTCGGGAAAGGGGCTTAGGAGTCTGCCTTTCTAACAAGCTCCTAGGAATGCTCCACAGTTAGCTAGGAGAACTAATTTGTGAATAACGGTGGTTCAGAAGAGGCACGAAGGATAGTAAAGGACATAGATGAAATTTTCTCTAAGGTGAAGAAATACTAAAATTTTTAATAGAACAGCTTATTTCCCCAAAGGATTAATGAAAATAAGGCACTGGTTGACCGTGAGGGGCTCTCATTGGTATCCAGAGTGACTAGATGGGTTACCAAGTAAAAGCATGGGACCCCCACAGAATCCTGAAGTGCCACTGGAAGCTGGAACATGTTGTAATCCACTTGGCTTTCCTGCAAAGAAACCTTCATCTGTCCAAAGACCCTTCTCTGTGACTGTGAGAAAGCCATTTCAGACTGGTAAGGACTGGAGAGAACAACCACAGCTCATTTTCTGAGGAAACTTCTAGTGGAAGTGCCCAGCCTGGAGAATATTTGGTCCGAACAATGTTCGCAAAACAAAAGAACCCAAAGAAAGCAGCAAGTGAACTTTAAAATATCACAAATGTTAGAAGGCAAACTTAGAAGGAGTCAGGAATTGTTTTGGGAGAGTCAGGGCATGGCCCTGAGGGTCAGGTGGGCACCTGGCTGGGTTACCTGTGAAAATGAATGGTTAGGACAAGAGCAGGTTGTAGGCTGTACAAAGCCCGTCTCCCCAGTCCACTGGCCCTCACAGCACTGCCTCTTACCTGCACTGGGGCAGCAGGGGCTACAGAGACAGAAAGACCCCATGCAGACAGCAGGCGACTGTGCCTTCGCTCCACACCAGGGGCTGGTCAACAACAGCAATGCAGCCACCTCACCCCTCAACTTCCTTTATCCCAGCCTCAAAAGAGTTATTTAACTCAAGATTTATGACAATGAGAAAAGGATTTGCTGAAAATTGCTAAACCCACAAAATTAAATAAGAAATCTAGGCAGTTTAGTATGCATTAACCTACCTGGACTATGATCATTCCTCAACATTCACAAAGATCAAGTCCCAAGACTTTTAGAAATCCCCAAGTTTAGGAACACACAAATGCGTGTCCAGTCTATGGGACTTCTCTGCAAATTTATTGCTATTAAGAGCCATTTACACTCTGGGAATTTCCTCACACTACATGCTAATCATCTTTCAATCCTCTTTAGGTTTTATCTCTTAAAAAGGACTGGGCAGCATTGGCTGGAGAACTTCCTGGATGGCTTCACTGATCAAATCAATTGGCTGTCACTTGTGGGTTGGTAGCAAGAGCAAGGCCAAATCTCTGAGCATGGTGAGCTCATACCCAAGCCTGGGCCCTGGGGTTCTGGTTCCATGGCAGGAACTCACATTGTGACCTTGATGAGGACTCCCCCCTTACCCAGCCTTGAACCCAAGACAGCAGTCAAACAGGGAAATGCTGTGCCTGTGGGTAAACTATAGCTCCCAAGAGGATGCAAATTAGAAAAACAATGCAGAATTTACAGCTTGATGATTTCTAGGAAGCTGCTTCAACTCTTGCCCTGGTCAAATTTACTCACATGACTATTGTTCTTCTACCCAAATAAATATATGATTTGGGTATATTAAATCAATCACGCCAGTTTTTATTTCATTTTCTTTTTCACATTACTTGGAGTGAAAATTTGGAGAAAGCTCGCCTCACCCACAATTAGTGAATTGTTTCCTAACACCCATGGCTGCCCCCAGGTGAGTTGCATCCACAGAGTACCAGGAACCATGCCCAGATGACCAGGACACATCACCTGAGGACCCTGGAGATGTTACAAGGTCTCCAATAACTAGTGGAAAACAGGAGCTTTATAGGAGGGATGTGCTGCTCTGCTGCAGGCAGGGCACACTCTCTCGGATGTGGTGCTATGACATGGAAAAGACAGACCCACTTCATGAGTCCAGCTTACCCCAAGCAAAAAGCCCATGCCACTGGCCCATGCACACAGTCCCCTTTGAGTAAGACTGGATCTAGTCACCACCCTTGCCATTTCCTGGGAAGTCTTACCCCTGCAACTCTGCAATGTGGCCAGGAACCCCTACTGCCTCTCAGACCCTGCATGTGTTCTCTCTGGTGGGTCTGTTGGCCTGGTTAGAGCCTGTGGGGAAACGTGAGCTATGGGCATTGGGTAGACCAGGCAGAGTGAGCAGACATCCCATGGCATCAACCCACCTGATCACTTTGCTTTTCGAGTCTTGGTGAACCTCTATTTAATAATAGTAATAGTTGCTATAATGATATAATAGTTAATATTTATTAACCACCTGCTTTGATGCAGGTACAGTTCTGCATATGTTTCCAATATTAGTTTATAGCTTCATCTTGTATTACTCCATTAAAAACACCGTAGGAATTAGATGAAGATTACCTGGAAAGAAGATGGGCTACAGGCTACATTCACAGGGCAGGGAAGGGAAGCAGGAATGGCAACTTCAAGGGCCCTGGGAGGATTCCTAAAGGAGGAACAGGTTCTGATCTCATATGTTTCCATAACTAGGCTGGTGTAGTCACTGGTCCCAATTTTAGCAAAGCTAAGGAACACAGTATCAATTCCAAAACCATACTATCTTACCAAATGTTTACATGACAGCCATGATGCATACTCCAAAGGTTTATAAGCAAGAACTAAGAACATTGTTCACAAAGAGACTCCACTCACTGCTGCCCCATCCCAGGGATTCAGGAAGCTCTTGTGGGCCAGCCCTGAGCCCTGACCGCCAGCCCCCAATGTTGTGTGTGTGTGTGTGTGCTCTGCACTACGCAGCCAGAAGGAGCCAGAGAAATCTTGATGGATGTGGTTCTTGAGGTCTTTCTTAGGTTTTTTTCTTCCACTTGTTTCAAATACTGCTTTTTCCCTCATAGCTGTCTTGTAGACACTCTCTCTCCTCAATTTGATGCTCCCACTAGCTGATACAAATTTTTTCATGGCTTCATCTAGCTAAAATTCATATCATATGTCCTACATAAATATACTCACTCCAGACTTATCTCCCAGGCTTCCAGCCTGGAAATGCAATAGCTGGGTGCCTGTGTCCCTTGGGGTACATACACCACAGTCTGCAGTCTCATTGTGTTCCCTTACAAGGCCTGATCTTCCCTCTCGGGGTCTACCTCAGTGAATTGCACCCATTTTCCAAAGGTAGGAACCAGGATTCAGTGCTTCCCTCCTCCTCTCTGTCTTCCACATTACATCAATGACCAAAGTCTTGTTCATTACACCTCTACGTATCTCCTGAAGCTCTCTCCTTCTTTGATCTGCTTAATCTTTCCTGGTTCCATCTTTCAACATTTCTCCCCTCATTACTCCCATACTACCCTTTGAGCTTTTCTGTTCTTTTGGAACTCTCCAGATTACCAGAATGTCACATTTACTAATTTGCACATCTGCTCACACTCCTGTTTAAAACTCTCCTCTGAAGGCCCAGACCCTTCAGAATAAAATTCAGCATTCTCGACCCAACACTCTAGGTCCTTCAAGATCTAGTTCTGACGTTCTCCGTAGCCTTGGCTTCATCGCACCCGTCTTCCCCTTCCACCTTCAGTTAGTCTGATGGAAATTCACTGGCCCAAGCACACCTTGCTTTGCCCCACTCTCCTGCTTTGAAGCTCCCTGACTAGAGAGTTAAACTCTGGCTAAGCTCTGTTCACCCTTCAAGACTCAGTTCCTCTCTCTTCACATTTACCTTGGCTTTCCCTAGAAGATATGGTTACAGATGCTGAGGAGAGCACAGAAGGACGGGAAGCAAGTTTTCCCCACGTCTCCTGAGTTACTCTTGCCTCTGACTACCCGAAATGGGCTGCAGGGGAAACACAGACAAAAGAAACAGTGTGTTCTCAAAGGCCTATCCAGAAATGTCAGAAGTGGTGTTATGCACACGGAGTTGTGTAAGCTGGATATTGGCAAAGTGTAGAATTCCATTATTGTTCTTCTAAATATGGGAGAAGAATAAATATCATTCCTTCCGTTGCTATGTCATGGAACTCGCTCATATTGTTCCTTACATGCCATCTTTCATGCACCTGAGCATACAATAGTCCCTTGTTATCCCTGGTTTCACTTTCCATAGTTTCAGTTATCTGCCATTAATCATGGCCTGAACATATTAAATAGAAAATTCCAGAAATAAACAATCTGTAAGTTTTAAATTGCACACTATTTTGAGTATTGTTTTAATTGTTCAACTTTATTATTAGTTACTGTTAACTTCTTACTATGCCTAATTGATAAATTCATCTTTCTCATACATATATATGAATAGGAAGAAACATGGTGTATGCAGGGCTCAGTACCATCGGCAGTTTCAGGCATCCACTAAGGGTGTTGGAAGGTGTCCCCCTGCATGAGGGGGATCTATTATATGGCTACTACCCTATTGCTGCAGACCAAGCACTAAGACAGAAGCTTGGGAACTATAGGCAAGTATGATCAAATCCTACTCTTCAAGGATCTCCTGGAATGACCATCACCCTGACACTCCCAAACACACCACTAAAATGGAGTCAGGCAGCAGATGCACTTCCAGAATGGTGACCAAAGCACTTCTGAAAATACGCTCCTCCATGAATGCAGCAAGAGCACTTGGGAAATTTCCAACATTGATTCATTTAGGACTCTGGAAATTAACATAGGCATGCAACAATCTTAAGAGTGCTTACTCAAGAAAAACATCTGAATTTTTGTAAGAAAAGCAAGCTTTGTGTATTTTCACTTGTTCTGTTACCATCCCCTGTCCCTACCTCCACAGTAACCTGAAAACCAGCAGCGTCAACAACAAAGGCTGGAAGCAGAGGAGGAGAATACAATCTCCAGTTCCCCACATTATATTATTTTTAATGTGTAGCTTTCCACAATAAAAAATTACAAGATACATAGAGGAAAAGGAATTAGGGTCTATACACAAGGAAACAAGGTGATCACTAGAAATTGACACTGAGGAAGGCCAAACGTTAAACTTTTAAGACAAGCAGTTTAAATCAGCTCTTAAAAATATGCTCAATGGGTCCAAAAAAAAAAATGGAATCATTGAGACCTACTAATTGATAGCACAACACGGTGACTATAGTCAGTAATAACTCAACTGAATATTTTAAAAGAACTCAAAAAATGTAATTAGATTGCTTATAACTCAAAGGATAAATGCTTGATGGAATGGATACCCCATTCTTCATGATGTGCTTATTTCACACTGCATGCCTATATCAAAACATCTCATTACACTATCAATATATACACCTACTATGTATCCACAAAAATGTTTTAAAAATACAATAAGAAATTAAAAACAAATATGCTCAAAGAACTAAAGAAAATCATGTTTTTTGTAGTTTTCTTATCTGTAAGATAGGAGATGAAAAGAGATATTATGTAAATATATTGATGTTGTCTTTTACATTTTCTTTTATCAATGCTCATTATTTCTTCCTGTAGATATCCTCTTCATGTGAATATCCTTTCATTTCTGCCTAAAGAACTCCCCTAAGTATTTCTTGTGAGACAGATCTGTTAGACAAATTCTATTAGCTTTTTTTTAAAACTGGGAATATCCTAATTTCTTCTTTGTTTTTAATTAACGGTTTTGCTGGAAACACAGTCCCTGGTTGCTGGTCTTTTTCTTCAGCACTTTACATATGTCATCCCACTCCTTCTGGCTTGCATGGTTTTCAAGAATTCAACTGTTATTGTATTAAGGATAACTACATATTCAATCACGTCTCTTCTGATGCTTTCAGGATTTTCTGTTTGACTCTGACTTTTGACAACGTGATTATGATGTGTCTAGGTACAGGCCTTTTTGAATTTATCTTACTTGGATTCTATTGAACATCTCAGACATGTATGTTATTATTTTCCTTACTTTTGGAGCGTTTTCACCATTATTTATTCAAATATTCTTTCTGTGCCTTACTCTCTCTCCTTTTCTTTTCTCTGGGACTCCCAATCATGTGTACATTGATATGTTTAATGATGTCTCACAGATCTTTGAGGCTCTGTTCATTTTTCTTATTTTTTTAAAATCGTGTCTAAAGAATTTTTTAAAGTATGACAATAATGCCCCATCAAATGGAGACTACTACTAAGAGATAGAGGTTATAAAAAGCACAAAATAAAAATTCCGAACTTGAAGACTATAAGAACTGAAATGCAAAATATAAGGACTCAATAACGGATTTTAGCTGACAGAAGAAAGTAAGAGAAAACTTGAAGAAAAACTGAGTTTCTTTTATTCTGAAGTATATTAAGAAAAAATACCTTTTTTTACTTTAGGATAGCTAAAATTAAAAAGATGAAATATTTATGAAGACCTGAAGAAGACAGAAGTCTCATACATTGCTGGTGGGTGTAAAATGGAACAATCACCTTGGAAAATAGTTTGACAGCTCCTTGAAACCTTAAATATACTCTTCATATGACTGAAAAATTTCATTCTAGGTTTTCAAGATAATTAAAAACTAATGTCCACACAAAAACTTGTGTATCAAGAAGTCCACCATATGAGATTTTTATCTAACCACCTTCCTCGTCTGCTTACTCCATATTCTACATGTGATTACTCCCATCACCATACTCACCTCTTTCCACCTCTTCTTCTACTTCCAGTGAAATCTGTGGATCTCACTGCAGCCCTGGTTACCTAACAGTTCACATCTGTGATCAGCCCCTATCTTCTCACTGTAAAGCCAAGGTTTGCACAGTAGAGCTCCCCAGGCACACACAAGATTGCATTTTCCACAGTGACAAATGGGGTTTAAACACTTGATCGGAGTCAGAGCGTTTGCTTTGGCCACCGCATACGAGTGCTTGAATTGGAAGTTTTAAGCAAGGCCATGTCCCCTTTACTTAGTGTTCAACATTCAAACAATAAACAGGTCTATTTTTCACTTGTAGGAGTGCAGATAGGAATAATAACATAGCCACGTTAGTTACGTGGGCATCTGTAAATGAGAAAACTACTTCAGAAAGAACAGGTCTATTAAATGGCAACAGATTAGACTTGGCAGGTCTTCCTGGCTGAGAATGAGAACATTGCATTACTTGAAAGGGCATACATTTACCCAGAAATTCATATAGTACAGATAAACCAGAAGCTGGAAATTGGTAAACATAACCGTGCTTTCTGCAAAGAACCTGGCGTTACACTAAGATCTAAAAAAAGAAATATGCGAAACAAGAGCCCAGCACAGAAGCATCTCTGATCCTTCTCTGTCTCCCTGAACCACTGCTATTGTCTTAGCTCAGTCCTTCACCAGCCCTCGCCTGGACTGTTAAAATTTCTTCTTAATTGTTTTTCTGACTACATTTGAAGCCCCTCAAGCTGATCTTCTACACAGACTCTCAAGATAATCGGTCTAAACGGAATCGCGTCCATAATCCACAAGATTCAAGTTACATGACACAGGGAGCTCTTTCTCTTGTCATCCTTCTTGCTGTCACCTCACGAAGCTGTCTGGATGAAATCTCTCGCAGCCCTGTTGCAAGTCATTCACTAATTTAGCACTAACAGGTACTCTGCTAGAGGCCTGATTTCATTTCACAAATTTAATCTTTCCAACAAAACTGCCCCACTTAACAGGCGAAGACATGAGATAAATTGTCAACGTCACCTGGATGGAAAGAGTGCAGCAGTCCAGATCCTCCAGTGTGCACACCACACCCAAGCCCCTTTACTGCTTTATTGCTGGATCACCTGTACTCTCTGGGGCCTGCATGCCTTCACTCACACGTGTTTCTCTCTCTGACATGTTTGCATTCCTTCTCGGCCTGGTAAACCTCTCAAGGCTCAGGTCAAGTGCCAGCTCTGCTGTGAAGGCTCCGTGACTCCCCAGAAGTTGCTCCCCCGACATCCCTCCCTGGCCTTCCCATATGTCCCTGTGCAGCTTCTCCCATCACTGCAGTGGCCTCAGAAGACCGTTTCCTTTTCATCGTGGTGTGACATGCGGTAGAAGCACAATAATTTCTATTTTTGCTTTTTAAAACTGTTTTCCTTTGTTAGTGCATTAAAATACATGTAACATAAACTTTACCATCTTAGCCATATGAAGTGCACAGTTCAATAATAAGTATATTCATAATGTTGTGCACCCATCATCATCACCCATCTGCATAACTTTTCATCCTGTAAAACTGAGACTCTGTGCCTGATAAACACGAACTCCCCATTTCTTTCTCCTCCCTGCTTTTGGAAACCACCATTTTACTTTCTATCTTCATGAATTTGAATACTCTAGAGAGCTCATATAAGTGGAATTGCACAGTATTTGCCTTTTCCTGATGGGCTTATTTCACTTAGTGTAATGTCCTCAAGATTCATCCATGTGGATTATGACTCAGAATTCCCTTCATTTAAGGCCAAATCATTTGTATACACCATTTTTTGTTTCTAGATTCATCTGTCAATGGACACCAGGGTTGTTTTCACATTTTAGTATTGTCAGTAAGACAACTATGCACATGGCATACAAATGTCTCTTGGATATGCCGCTTTCAATTATTTGGGTATGTTCCCAGAAGTGGAATTATTGGATCACAAGGTAATTCTATTTTTTAAGTTTTTGATATACTATCATGCTGTTTTAGTGGCTGTAACATGTTAAATTGCCACAGAGAGTACACAAGTTTCTGGTTTCTTCACTTCCTCACCCACACTTGTTACTTTCTGATTTTTGATACGAGCCATCCTCATGGGTGTGAGGTGGCCTCTCACTTCGGTTTGCACTATCCTAACGGTTAGCAATGTTGAACATCTTTTCATGTGCCGATAGACCATTTGCATGTCTTCTTTAGAGAAATGTCCATTCAAGTCCTTCAATCCATTTTTCAATAGGGTTGTTTGTTTGTTATTAAATTTTAGGAATTCTCTATATATTCTAGATCTTAATCTCCTATCAAATGTATGATTTTCAATTATTTTTACTCATTCTTTGGATTGTCCTTTTACTCTGTTAATATTATCTTTTGATGCAGAGTGTTTTCATTTTTACCAAGTCCAATTTGTCCACAATTGTTAATTACAGAGTGACAGTCGCAAGGGTAACACAAACTTTCTACTTAACTCCTGTATTTGTCTTTTGTGTTCTGAACAGATCTGGCATTGTCATTAGAATCCACATTCTACCTTCCTGAAGCTTTAGGTTGAGGATGACCCTGTGCCAAGAGGCAATCGTGGGAGATGGGGTACAGTAGGACAGCATCAGCACTCCAGTAAACCCCAGAATGTGCAAGTCTAGGCACACCCTGACAAGGGAGAAAAGGAAACCTGGGTTCGGGCTCCAGCCAACATGCCTGCAAGAGGAGGAGGTCTTTATTTTTTTATTCTTTACAAAATTTCGTTCTTATCTCCCAGGCTAGAGTGCAACGGTGTGATCACGGCTCACAACCTTCCACCTCCCAGGTTCAAGTGATTCTCCTGCCTCAGCATGCCAAGTAGCTGCAATTACAGGTGCCCGTCACTATGCCCAGCTTTTTTTTTTTTTTTGTATTTTTAGTATAGATGGAGTTTCACCAGGTTGGCCAGGCTGGTCTCGAACTCCTGACCTTAGATGATCCACTCACCTCAGCCTCCTGAAGTGCTGGGATTACAGGCATAAGCCACTGCGCCTGGCCAAATTTGAATTCTTTAGAGTATACATGTAAAATATTTTAGCACATTTGGAAAATATAGAAAAGATTTTGTAAAAAATAAAATAAAAAGATCATTTAAAACTCATGACCTGGATATAACTGCTGTTAAGTGCCAGTGAAATTTCTCCCCAGTGTTTTTTGCTTGCTTGTTTGTTTTCCTCTTCTCTGTGTATTGTAAGGGATATGATTTTCTGCTAGGCTACTGTTTCAAAGAAAAATTTCTGGAGGTGATTTTTCTCCTTGGGGACACTTAGCAATGGCTGGAAACACTTCTGGTTGTCAAGGGTACTACTGGCATCTAGTGGGTAGGGGCCAGAGAAGCTACTCAACATTCTACAATACCCAGGACACACACACACACACACACACACACACACACACTCAGAGTAAAGAATTATGTCCACAAAATGTCAACAGTACCGAGGTTGGGAAGTTCCACTCTGTAGCTGCATGGTCTGGCAGACTTGTTAAAGCATGGGTTGCCAGGCCCACTCTCAGAATTTCTGATTCCACTGGTCTGGGTGGGACCAGAGGACCTGCATTTCCAACAAGCTTCCCAGTGACCCTACACTTCCAGATTTAGGGAGAGCCTAGGAGGACCACACCTCTGCCTTTCTCTAGCTCCCCACTCACCCTCCCAAAGAGGAAAGGATGAGCTGCCCCATGGGGTGGCATCTGATGTCTACCCTTCCCCACTGACTGATGTCTACCCTTCCCCACTGCCCTGCGCTCAAATCCACCTCTCTCTTCCCCACTGGAGAGGCTCCCGGGTGAGAGGCATCTGATCTCTTCAAGGCCAGAAGGCACGAGGGCGCCCTTCTCCAAAGGTGCCCATTCCTGCCACGACCTAGGTGAGAGGGAGAGAAGCACACCTGCTCTCAGAAGCCCGTTCATGCTCTGTTCCACCCAGTGCTAACACAATAATTTCATTTTTCACTCCTTCTCCTGTTGGTCAATTTCTCACTCATTTCTGAATTTAGAGGAAAAAGGGCGTGTGGCTTATGGGTCTCTTTAAGCTTCACCGCAAGGGGTTTTGCCTGGAAATTGAAAAGGAGACATGTGCTTACAGCTGGCCACATACAGGACCAACTTCACACGTGGGAAGTGGAAGGTCTCAGTGGTGGCCAAGGAAGGAGAGTGGCTGTGGGGGCTGCGGACTTTTGCTTACCATTTGGGGTCCCAGCAGCCTGTTGTGTCCAGCAGCCTTAGGTACCCAGTGTGCCGTTAATAGGCCCCTGGCTGTTTTTAAAAGGTACAAACTTTAGTCAACTCCGGACAAGCAATGCCAACTGCTGTCTTCGACCTAAGCCTGTGAGGTGAGACAGAAATGAGATGAAAGGCTTGTCTCAAAATAGACCACAGGCTTTTGAGCCATTGCCGTGGGAACTATTTTTGCTCCGTTTAACGTGTGTTTTCAGCCAGGACTGCAGAAGGGAGCCTTAAACATCCACACTGGTTCCTTTCAGGAGGGCTGCAGAGACCCCACCACTGAGTTTCCTGCTTTAAATTGTAAACGCCGTCTACTCTGTCGCTTCCCTCAGACATCTTACTGTCTTCATCTCATTTCAAACTGCTTCACAGCTGGGCTTTGAAGGATGCAGGACAGTCACCCTCTAGTGCCTGGGGTTTGTCCTCAGAAAATTTTGGAAAAAAAAAAAAAAAAAGTCATACAGCCCCACAAGGACTCCACTGCTGAAGTGTTTGTTAAAAATAAACAAATTATAAGCCTGAAGCCTGTCCTTGGATTTCAAGGACTCAGACAGTGAGCTCAGCCATACAGGAATGATCAATGTTATCAAGGGGCAGATACGACAAGGAGCCAATTACACAATTATAGGGGAATCTGCTTCTTTCTCTAGGGCTTGGCTGTTTACCCAGCTAAAGGCTTTGTAGACAGGGTATGGGTCACACATTTTCTCTAGGAATCCTGCTTCCTCAGGAGATCAGTGAGAGGCTGGATTGGCTGTCAATCTAGATTTTGTCATTACCGTCAGAAGAGAGGCAGTTGCAGGCAAAAGGAGAAGCCCCAGTTATATTGGAGAAAAAAGAGCAGCTCCCTTAGAAGGATGTAAATTTCAAGGCAACCTCCAGACACTTAGAAAAGGGGCATGCAGGGGCGCTTCACCCCACCTGCTTCTGCTGTTTCAGGACCACCGAGGAGCAAAATGCAGTTACCATGATGTCCTCTGCATCACTGTTGCCTGCAGAAATCCACCCAGAGGGCGCAGTGGCAGCCTGGAGGCGGCTCCTTTCAGAATGAGAATGCAGAGGTCACGGGATTGATTTGGACAGCAAATGTTTTTGGTAGATCCAGAAATTGTTGATTTCACATTTCTCATTTTGGGGGATCCATAACATGAAATCTAGAAGAAAAACAAATGTCTAGGCCTAAAGGCAAAAGGAGAGTTTAAAAGAAAAACAGCACTACAATAAAACGACAGCAGCCCCACAGGGGAAGGGGTCACCTTAACAAGCAGATGATCGTGGTGGACACCTTGCAGGGCCGCCTGAAGAAACAAAGGGGACAGGGACACGTGATATGGAGGGCAGATCCGGAGGGGACAGGGACGCGTAATGCGGAGGGCAGATCCGGAGGGGACAGGGACACGTGATATGGAGGGCAGATACGGAGGGGACAGGGACACGTGATATGGAGGGCAGATACGGAGGGGACAGGGACACGTGATATGGAGGGCAGATCTGGAGGGGACAGGGACGCGTGATATGGAGGGCAGATACGGAGGGGACAGGGACGCCTGATGTAGAGGGCAGATCTGGAGGGGACAGGGACGCATGATGCGGAGGGCAGATCCCTGCACAGGCTTCAAGGCAGCCATGCTGAGAAAGAGTGTAAGTGACTCAAATGGATGCTAAAGCCCTCACTCCACTAAGGCACTGAGGCAAGGCTACAGTTTTATAGGATGAGGAGGAGGGGCCTTGTGGTTTGGCTCAGAGATAAAAGCTGGATGGGTGGGGGAAGGAAAATAGATTAGACTTTCCTGGAGATGACCTCACTGCCCGAGCCTTCTAATTGTGAAGGAAAATCTAGAACTCTCAGGACCCCCAAACTTACATCTGGAGGCTGAGTTGCGCAACACCCCCTTCCAAATGAATATCTGTTACCAGTGCTCTGTATCAGCCAGGTCCTCATGGAAAAGTGAAGGGCCTCGGGCATCTGCACAGGGCTGGCCCCACAGAACATTCATGAATCAATTCTTTGTCTGCCCTCCCATAAGCAAGGTGTCATCCCACACTAATGTCAATAAGAAGCTTCTCTTCCCAGATGCAGAACTAAGTCTAGATGAGATCAGCCCTTCCTCTCCTCATTCCTTCTCTTCATGCGTCCACCTTATCCATGTAAAAGGCAGATTTACCAGGCACTGGCTAAAGTCTCACAGGAATGTAACCATTCGCCTTACCACCTGCTGGCCCCTCTCCCCACATGCCTTCCCCTCTTTATGGAAATGTATAAATATGAAACCTCCTGAAAACCTCTTTGGAAAAACAGCCACGCATGTGACTGTGGCCCTGGTTTTCCCTGGTGCACACTGAAGCTGGATGAATAAGCCTTGATGATTGAGGCCTTTGCCTCATTCATTTTATAACCAGCCCTTCCATGCCATGGCCTCCCTACACGATCCTTTTGCATATGGCCAGTATTGAGGCCAAGGGTTGGGGAACAAAATTGGGTTTCTGTTGGATCTGAGATTCAAGTTTCTGAATGGGCACAATTTGACTAGGCCCTTAGTAACCAAGGGGGCCTACAAATGAGGAGCCTCTGCCTGGGATGAGAAGGGGTGTGTGGAGTTACAGGGGTGGCCACTCGGGCTGGGAGGGCCGACAGTCTTCAACCTGTTGCCTCACCCAGCTTCTCTATCCAGCATGCCTGTGACCTGGAGCTGGAGTTCTGAAGTGCGTTTATCACTTTTCTTAGGACATCTTGGGCTGGCTATAAAAGGAAGAGATTGAGAAGGGCAAGTTGGAAAAGTGCAGGGAAGAGGAGCTCATAAACGTAGTACTTCATGCTGGGACAGAATGTGTAATATATTGGTGGTCATGCAATGAAGGTCCATCTGAACAGGAGCTGGGGAGACGGGGGAAGGTGAGGCGCACCTGGGAAAAGGCGGATGACCCCGGTCCGGCAACTGAGCCAGAGAGCAGCGAAGGGCAGAGAGAGCCAAGAGGGTCACAAGAGAGGCTGGAGACAAACCCCTTCGTGCGCCCCAAGGGCCTTATAAAGGCTGCTGGGCACTGAACGTGTCGACATGGAGCCGTCCTGGATGACGACCTGCTCAGACTTTTGGTTCTGAGATGGCAGAAGTCAAATCAGTGTGAGAATTATTTTATTTAAATAAGCAAGGAATTTGAGTCTTGAATGTTGGATAGAAAATTCCCCTAGACCTTAATGGAGCATGACAGAAGCTGTAGGAAATTTCCAAAATCCTTAATAAATGTATTCAAGTGACCTTAAGGGATGCCAGAATCTGTGAAACAGGAAGAAAGGGTCTTTGCATAATCCTGGAAGAATCCAGGAAATTGCAAGAGGAAGCCAGGAAGTCACCACTGTTCATAACAGGCTATGTATACGTGGAGTGTCTGAAGCTGGTCAGACATCTCAAAAGAGCCATCATGGATGTGAGGTTCTCAAAAGGGATCTGGCGTCCACAAAAGCAAGCAGCAGAGAGAGCTTGCTGGGAACAAGATGGAAACAGAGGAAGATTGTTTGTAATGCACAGTGTGAAGCTTGAAGAGGGAATAAATCATTGGAGGAAGTGTGGAGATGTATGAAAATAAAGGGAAAAAAAGACTTGAAGGGCAAAGGGAAATGTATTTTGGAAATCTCCTAAAGGTTCAAGGGCTGCAGGGCTTGTATATTACAAACAGGCACTGAGCTCCACCCCAAAAATATTGGGGCCAGGATCCACCATAAGGGATTACAACCATGGCACCCTGCCCATTGATTTGGCATAGGAAGAGGAGGGGCTCAGTGTCTGTATACATATATATAGAGAGAGAGAGAGAAAGACAGAGAGAGAGAGAGAGACAGAGAGAGAGAGAGAGAGAGCATATATATATTTCTTTTTTCTTTTTTTTTTTGAGACGGAATCTCACTTAGTCATGCCCAGGCTGGAGTGTAAAGGTGCAGTCTTGGCTCACTGCAACCTCTGCCTCCTGGGTCCTGGTTCAAGGAGTTCTCCTGCCTCAGCCTCAGGAGCAGCTGAGATCACAGGCACGTGCCACCATGCCCAGCTTATTTTTGTATTTTTAGTAGAGACAGGGTTTCATCATGTTGGCCGGGCTGATCTTGAACTCCTGACCTCATGATCTGCCTGCCTCAGCCTCCCGAAGTGCTGGGATTACAGACGTGAACCACTGCGCCCAGTCTCAGTGTATATTTTAAGTTTACTCAAAGTTTAAATGATAGAGATATTTTTGGTTGATAGAGACACATTTTACTTCTTAGTATCATAGCTACCTCCTCCCGAAGTCTCACACGCTGGCAGCAAAGGCGAATGACACCTCACTGTGAGTAGTTGATTAATGTCCATGAGGGAATCTTCTCTAGGATGAAATTGGCAGAGTTCAGACTTACAAATGTTTTTAAAAATGTTAATCATCATAACCTTTCTGTGTCTTTATTGTGGAGATGGAGACACAACCACCCGATATTCAGCACACGAATCCAAACACCTTTATGAGCTTTACCATTCTTCCCCATCACAATCTCCCTTTTAGAGTTGCCAAACTCTACAAGACCTGGATACAAAGAGTATAGTGACAGCCGCAATTTACAGAGTCTGCTGATTATGTTCCAGTACTCACTGTCCAGACGTTTAATCACATGAGGTAGGTACAAATCCCCCATTTTACAAGTGAGAAAAATGTCTTCTTGTCCAAAATATTTAGCTAATGCATGTTTCCTGGTTTGAAACTATTAGGTTTGTGCAAAAGCAATTATTCTTGCACCAACTGAGTATCATTCTCTCTTATTTTTTTCTATATGTTTCTAAAATGCATGGCCACAGAAAGTCTTCCAACTGTAATATAAAATAAGATGAAATAAATCTCTTTCGTTTGAGATACAGTCAAAGCCCTTGAATGGTTTATAAAAGACATCAACCCTAGGGAGAAAATTGATATTGTCCATCTGTTAAATCACCTTCTTGAGTGCACCTTACCTCCTTCCTCCATTGTCCCTAGTGGGAGCACCTTGTGGGAGGAGAAAACACCTTTAGAAAACAGGTGTTTTCTCCTCCCACAAGAAGACTTTCATACTCACTGAAAAAGTGATAAAATTTTCTGCAGATCTGCTTATTTGCAAACAATGTATTTCCAAATCATTACTGGAGTAAGTGTCACCATTTCCTTCAGAGTCAAACAATAAAGCTATATGATATATTTGTGGAAAGCATTTCATTTAAAAGAGAAACAAAGAAAAACATTCAGATAATTCTGTAGACTATCCAACATTGCCTTTATCCTCCAGTGGTTTATGTGGGTGGCACAAAACATCTTTGAGGCAGAAAAACTGCTACAGAGAAACCTCCTTTGTATCCTACTAGGCATTCCATCTGGCTGGATTACCATAGCTGGAACCTGCTTTCAACTGTGAAATTTTGTAAAGCACATTTCCACTTCCTTGGTTCTTATTTTATTTTTTGTAGGAGTCTATCCTAATTTTCAAACTAGGAGAATTATTTATGGAAAGGTGGTCATTTGATAAGTTTGTTGAAATCTCATTCCCCATCGCATCTCCTGCTCAGTGTTCACCCTCAGGTCTTGAAAGTGCAAACCCTCAGTCATTCTTGAATGAAAAAACGAACAAAAGCAGAAGAAAAGAGATGATTAGCACCTGCAAGATTGTACATTATTGTGAGAGTATCTATTCATCCCTTTGGTTGTATTAAGAATTGCATTAGTCTGTTCTCACACTGCTATGAAGAAATACCTGAGGCTGGGTAATTTATAAAGAAAAGAGGTTTAATTGGCTCACAGTTCTGTACGGCTGGGGAGGCCTCAGGACACTTATAATCATGGCAGAAGGCACCACTTCAAGGGCGGCAGGAGAGACAGAATGAGAACCCAGCAAAGGAGGAACCCCCTTATAAAACCATCAGATCATGGGAGAACTCACTCACTATCATAAGAATAGCTTAGGGAAAACTGCCCCATGATTCAATTACCTCCCACTGGGTCCCTCCCACAACATGTAATGATTATGGGAACTAATTCAAGATAAGACACTGGTGAGGACACAGCCAAACCATATCATTCCTCCCCTGGCCCCTCCCAAATCTCAGGTCCTCACATTTCAAAACAAATCATACCCTTCCAACAGTCACCCAAAGTTTCCACTCATTCCAGCATTATCCCAAAAGTCCAAGTCCAAAGTCTCATCTGAGACAAGCCAAGTCTCTTCCACCTGTAAGCCTGTGAAATCAAAAGTTAGTTACTTCGTAGATCCAATGGCAGTAGAGGCATCGGGTAAATATACCTGTTCCAAATGGGAGAAATTGGCTGAAACAAAGGCCCCATGCAAGTCCAAAATCCAATAGGGCAGTCATTAAACCTTAAAAATTCCAAAATTATCTTCTTTGACTCCATGTGTCACATCCACATCACACTGATACAAGAGGTGGGCTCCCATGGTCTTGGGCAGTTCTGCTCTAGTGGCTTTGCAAGGTACAGCCCTTCTCCCAGCTGCTTTCATGGCTGGTGTTCAGTGCCTGCAGCTTTTCCAAGTGCACAATGCAAGCTGTCAGTGGATCTACCATTCTGAGGTTTGGAGGATGGAAGCCCTCTTCTCACAGTTCTACTAGGCAGTGCCCCACTGGGGACTCTGTGTGGGGGCTCCAACCCCACATTTCTTTTCTATATTGCCCTAACAGATGTTCTCCATGAGGGCTCCACTACTGCAGCAAACTTCTGCTTAGACTTCCAAGTGGTTCCATTACACCCTCTGAAATCTAGGCAGAGGTTTTCAAACCTTAGTTCTTGACTTCTGTGCACCTGCAGGCCCAACACCACATGTTAGTCATCAAGGCTTGGGGCTTGCACCCTCTGAAGCAATGGTCCAAGCTGTATGTTGGCCTTGTTTAGCCACTGCTGGGACTGAAGCAGCTGGGATGCAGGGCACCATGTCCCAATACTGCAGAGAGTAGGGGGACCCTCCACCCAGTGCATGAAACCAATTTTCCCTCCAAGGCCTCTGGACCTGTGATTGGAGGGGCCACTTTGAAGGTCTCTGACATGCCCTGGAGACGTTTTTCCCATTATCTTGGTAATTAACATTTGCCTCCTTGTTACTTATGCAAATTTCTGCAGCAGGTTTGAATTTCTCCAGAGAAAATTGATTTTTCTTTTCTATTGCATCATCGGGCTACAAATTTTCCAAACTTTTATGTTCTGTCGCCTCTTGAATGCTTTGCTATGATTTCTTCCACGAAGTACCCTAAATCATTCCTTTCAAGTTCAAAGTTCCACTGATCTATAGGCCAGAGGCAAAATGCTGCCAGTCTCTTTGGCAAAGCATAACAAGGGTCACCTTTACTCCAGTTACCAGCAAGTTTCTCGACTTCGTCTGAGACCACCTCAGCCTAAACTTCATTGTCCATATCACTATCAGCATTTTTGTCAAAACCATTCAACAAGTCTTTCGGAAATTTTAACCTTTTTCACATTTTCCTGTCTTCTTCTGAGCCCTCCACCTCTCTAGGAAGTTCCAAACTTTCCCACGTCTTTCTGTCTTCTTCAGAGCCTACCAAACTGTTCCAACCTCTGCCTGTTACCCAGTTACAAAGTTGCTTCCACCTTTTTAGGTATCCTTATAGCAGCACCTCACTCCCTCAGTACCAATTTACTGTATTAGTCCATTCTCAAGCTACATATTTCTCATTTTGGGTATGAAGAAATATCGAAGACTGGGTAATTTATAAAGAAAAGAGATTTAATTGACTCACAGTTCTGCATGGCTGGGGCAACCTCAGGAATCTTACAATCATGGCAAAAGGCACTTCTTCACAGGATGGCAGGAGAAAGAATGAGAACCTAGTGAAGGAGGAAGCCCCTTACAAAACAATCAGCTCTCATGGGAACTTACTAACACGAGAATAGCATGAGGAAAGCCACTCCTGTGATTCAATTACCTCCCACTGGGTCTCTCCCACCACACATGGAGATTACAGGAACTACAATTCAAGATGAAATTGGTGTCAGGATACAGCCAAACCACATCAAGAACGATACGGTTTTACTTTTACTTTACATTACAGTTACTTTACATTACATTTACTTTAATGATAAAGTTTTACTTTGGTGATTCATCATGGCTCCTACTGGAGATAACAGTGCACCTGGCATAGCTGATGCTCAGCAAACATACATTAATGGTGAATAATGAACAAAACATTCATAGTCAATAAAAGAGAACCCTTCATGCCTCTACTTCTACTGTGTGGCACCTGACACAAGCTGCAGAATGCAAAGCTGAGAAGAGGATGCCCAGTGCCTTTGATCTGCTCCACCACCCCCAGGCTGGGCCCCCATTCTCTCACCGCCTTGATTCCTGTCAACCAAGCAAATATCCTGGGTCCAGTCAATTGTGAGCAGATGTCCTGTCTCTATCTCGTAGTCATCACTCTTCATTTCAGAAGAGCACATTCATCATTCCATAAATGTCTAGGCAGCATCCAGCCCTTGCCAGGCCATGTGTGAATCTAGTGATTAGGACAGGCTTTTAATTCTTCTAGGCTTTGGCTTTTTGAGACATAAAATGAGATCATTAGCCTCCATCCTGGTGGTCCATCTGGCTCTTAGTTAAAATAATCCTGATACAATGTAAGGCCTTTCCCCTAGTACTCATGAGTATTTGTGTTTTTAAAGGTGCCCATAAAGTCCAAGGAGTTGGGGAAACAGGGAATTCTGTGCCCCGCATCCCACCAGCTGGCTGCCTGTGGCAGTTCCACTGGAGGCACAGGTGGGTGTGGAACATTTCCTCTAAGCCCCATATCTCTGGCAGCAGGGTGGCACTTTTCCAGCTCAACATGGCCAGAGGACACTGGGGAACATTGGCTCACCTCTTGTGCTAGTCTCTTGCAACTGTAGATATAGAAAGTGAACCAGAGCAACTAACAGGGATTGTGCTGCTTACATACTTGGAAAGCGTGCTGAGGTGGCCTCAAAGGAGCTCTGACAGGGCCATGGTTTCCACAACTGGACTGGGGATTCACAGCAGCCAGGCCTTTCTTCCCTCCTCTCCCCTTCCTCTCACTCTCTCCTCATCTCTCTTCTCTGATTTTTCTCTGCTTAACTTTATTCTGTAGAAAAACTTTTGCATGGGATGGTCAAGGTTGCTGCTAGCAGCCCTAGCATCCCATTATTCCAGATTAGCAATTCTACCTAATTGTTTTCCAATATCTATATTCATTTATTTAAAAAATATTTACCAAACTCCTCTGTTCTGGGTGCTTGGGCTATGTCAATAAAATAAAGAACAAGGCAAAAAAAAAAAAAAAAAAAAAAAAAAACAGAAATAAACTAAACTAACCTTTTGGGAATGAAACACTGGACCAGCTATTTGCTAAGGATGCTAGGATTGGCCGGGCCTGGGTTATGCTTATTCCTGAGGTGGGAACTGGAGGGTTGCTGAGATTGACACCCCTAAAAGCATGTGAAAAGTTGAAAACAACAACAACAACAACGAAAAGAAAATATATGGATACACCCAGAGAAGCGTCTTCCTCTCTTATTCCCTTCTCTCTCCTGTGTCCTCTTCTCCCTCCCTTTGTGGTCCAGATGGCCAGGGGCAGACCTACGCTAATGTTAGCTAAATAATTATAAGTTTGCTTGGCTCAGAGTACACTGAAGTTCATACACCGAACTAAACTATACTATTGGTGCAGTTAACTAGAAATCAAGCGGCTACAGGAGGCCTCAGGTGAAGACCATCAGAGAGTGCAGTAATACCGGGGAACAACTCGGGGTGATTGTAGAGCAGGGAATACTGCTGTGGTCCCACAAATGCCTTCTCAACATGAAGACTGCGCGAGGGCTTTGTAAAGAGGGCTTATGCAACAATCTCTGAGAAGGGAGGCGACCTCTGCTCACAAGATCCAGGAGGGTCTTTGCAGAAGGGACCTGGCAAGGAGGAGAAATGCCTTGCAGGGCAGAGATCACGGAACACCTCAGGCTCTGCCTAGGTTCTCGGAATATAGAGTGATTTTAATTGCTCTATGTACTCAATGCTAGGGAGATAAAAGCCCCTTGATGCACTGGATGTGCAGCTGCACCCTGATAACAATCAGTGAGAAAGAGTACTAGTTTAGCATGTCTTACAAGGATCCCGAGTACTCTCCCCCCGACCCACATCTTACATACACCTTCACCCTCCCCTTCCACGCCCATAAGATCAATTAGATTATCCACATAATAAGTGTTTGTGTTCCCACGCTTGCCTTGGTCCCCTGGACCCATGCTGTAATTTTACTCTTGTGTCTCTATCTTTATTTCATTTTCTCAATCCCT
>CAUYQU010057126.1:0-38899 GCA_963574635.1 Cheracebus regulus
ACAAAGAAGGGCATTACATAATGGTAAAGGGATCAATGCCACAAGAAGAGCTAACTGTTCTAAATATATATACACTCAATATAGGAGCACCAAGATTTATAAAGTAAGTTCTTAGAGACCTACAAAGAGACTTAGACTCCCACAAAATAATAGTAAGAGATTTTAACACTCCACTATCAATATTAGACAGATCAATAAGACAGAAAATTAACAAGGATATTCAGGACTTGAACTCAGTTCTGGACCAAGCAGACCTGAGAGACATCTACAGAACTTTCCACCCCAAATCAACAGAATATACATTCTTCTCAGCACCACATCACACTTACTCTAAAATTGACCACATAATTGGAAGTAAAACATGCTCAGCAAATGCAAAAAAAAAAAAAAAAAAAAAAAAATCTTAGTCTTTCAGAGCACAGTGCAATTAAATTAGAACTCAGGATTAAGAAACTGACTCAAAACCGCACAACATGGAAACCGAACAACCTGCTCCTGAATGACTACTGGGTAAGTAACGAAATTAAGGCAGAAATATATAAGTTCTTTAAAACCAATGAGAACAAAGACACAACGTACCAGAATCTCTGGGACACAGCCAAGGCAGTGTTTAGAGGGAAACTGATAGCTCTACATGCCCACAGGAGAAAGCAGGAAAGATCTAAAATTGACACCCTAGCATCACAATTAAAAGAACTGGAGAAGAAAGAGAAAACACATTCAAAAGCTGGCAGAAGACAAGAAAAAACGAAGATCAGAGCAGAACTGAAGGAGACGGAAACATGAAAATCCCTTCAGAAAATAAGTGAAGTCAGGAGTTGGTTTTTTGAAAAGATTAACAAAATAGACTGCTAGCCAGACTAATAAAGAAGAAAAGAGAGAAGAATCAAATAGATACAATAAAAAATAACAAAGGGGGTGTCACCACTGATTCCACAGAAATATAAATTACCATAAGAGAATACTATAAACAATTCTACATGAATAAACTAGAAAATCTAAAAGAAATGGATAAATTCCTGGACACATACAGCTGCCCAAGACTAAATCAGAAAGAAGTCAAATCCCTGAATAGACCAATTACCAGTTCTGAAATTGAAGCAGTAATTAATAGCCTACCAACCAAAAAAAGCCCAGGACCAGACAGATTCACAACCAAATTCTACCAGAGGTACAAAGAGGAGCTGTTACCATTCCTTCTGAAACTAATTCAAACAATAGAAAAAGAATGACTCCTCCCTAACTCATTTTATGAGGCCAGCATCATTCTGATACCAAAACCTGGCAAGGACACAAAAAAAAAACAACAAGAAAATTTCAGGCCAGTATCCCTGATGAACATTGACGCAAAAATCTTCAATAAAATACTGGCAAACTAAATCCAGCAGCACATCAGAAAGCTTATCCACCACAATTAAGTTGGCTTCATTATTGGGATGCAAGGCTGATTCTACATATGCAAATCAATAAATGTAATCCAATACATAAACAGAACCAATGACAAAAACTACATGATTATCTCAATAGCTGCAGAAGAGGCCTTTGATAAAATTCAACACCGCTTCATGCTAAAAACTCTTAATAAACTAGGTATTGATGGCATGTATCTCAAAATAATAGGAGCTATTTATGACAACACCACAGTTAATATCATACTTAATGGGCAAAAGCTGGAAGCATTCCCTTTGAAAACTGGCACAAGACAGGGATGACCTCTTTCACCACTCCTATTCAGTTTAGTATTAAAAGTTCTGGCCAGGGCAGTCAGATAAGAGAAAGAAATAAAGCATATTCTAATATGAAGAGAGGAAGTCAAATTGTCTCTGTTTGCAGATGACATGATTGTATATTTAGAAAACCCCATCATCTCAGCCCAAAATCTCCTTAAGCTGATAAGCAACTTCAGTAAAGTCTCAGGGTACAAAATCAATGTGCAGAAATCACAAGCATTCCTATACACCAGTAATAGACAAACAGAGAGTCAAATCATGAGTGAACTCCCATTCACAATTGCTACAAACAGAATAAAATACCTAAGAATACAACTTACAAGGGATGCGAAGGACCTCTTCAAGGAGAACTACAAACCACTGCTCAAGGAAATAAGAGAGGACACAAACAAATGGAAAAACATTCCATGCTCATGGATAAGAAGAATCAGTATCATGAAAATGACCACACTGCCCAAAGTAATTTGTAGATTCAGTACATCAAGCTACCATTGACTTTCTTCACATAATTAGAAAAAAATACTTTAAATTTTCTACAGAACCTAAAAAAATCCCATATAGTCAAGACAATCCTAAGCAAAAAGAACAAAGCTGGAGGCAACATGCTACCTGACTTCACAATATGCTACAAGGCTACGTAACCAAAATAGCTTGGTACTGTTACCAAAACAGATATATAGACCAATGGAACAGAACAGAGGCCTCAGAAATAATGCCACACATCTACAACCATCTGATCTTTGGCAAACCTTATAAAAACAAGCAATGGGGAAAGGATTCCATATTTAATAAATGGTGTCAGGAAAACTGGCTAGCCATAGGCAGAAAACTGAAACTGGATCCCTTCCTTACACCTGATACAAAAATTAACTCAAGATAGATTAAAGATTTAAACGTAAACCTAAAACCGTAAAAACCCTAGACAAAAACCTAGGCAATACCATTCAGGGCATAGGCATAGGCATAGGCAAAGACTTCTTGACTAAAACACCAAAAGCAACAGCAACCAAAGCCAAAATTGACAAATGGGATCTAATTAAACTAAAGAGCTTTTGCACAACAAAAGAAGCTATCATCAGAGTGAACAGGCAACCTACAGAATGGGAGAAAATTTTTGCAATTTATCTATCTGACAAAGGGTTAATACACAGAATCTACAAGAAATTTCAACAACTTTACAAGAAAAAACCCCAATAAAAAGTGAGCAAAGGATATGAACAGACACGTTTCAAAAGAAGGCACTCATGCAGCTAACAAACATATGAAAAAAAGCTCATCATAACTGATCGTTAGAGAACTGCAAATCAAAACTACAATGAGATACCATCTCATGCCAGTTAGAATGGCTATCATTAAAAAGTCAAGAATTGACAGATGCTGGAGAGGATGTGCAGATATAGGAATGCTTTTACACTGTTGGTGGGAGTATAAATTCATTCAACTGTTGTGGAAGACAGTGTGGCAATTCCTCAAGAATCTAGAACCAGAAATACCCTTTTACCCAGCAATTCCATTACTGGGTATATACCCAAAGGATTATAAATCATCCTACTGTAAAGACACATGCATAGCTGGGTATAGTGGCTCATGTCTATAATCCCAGCACTTTGGGAGGCTGAAGTGGGTGGATCATGAGGTCAGGAGATCAAGACCATCCTGGCCAACATGGTGAAATCCCATTTCTACTAAAAATACAAAAAAGTTACTTGATGTGGTGGTGTGTGCCTGTAGTCCCAGCTACTTGGGAGGCTGAGCCAGGAGGATTGATTGAACCCAAGAGGCAGAGGTTGCAGGGCAGTAAGATCATGCCACTGCACTCCAGCCTGGCAACAGAGCGAGACTCTGTCTGAAAAAAAGACACATGCACACGTACGTTTATTGCAGCACTGTTCACCATAGCAAAGATTTGGAACCAACACAAATGCTCATCAATGATCAACTGGATAAGGAAAATGGTGGCATATTTACACCATGGAATACCATGCAGCCATAAAAAAGGATCATGTCCTTTGTGGGGACATGGATGAAGGTGGAAACCATCATTCTCAGCAAACTAACACTGGAACAGAAAACCAAACACTGCATGTTCTCACTCATAAGTGGGAGTTGAACAATGAGAACATGTGGACACAGGGAGGGGGGTATCACTCACTGGGACCTGTCAGGGGGTTGGGGGCTAGGGGTGGGATAGCATTGGGAGAAATACTTAATGTAGTGTGTTAATGGATGCAGCAAACCACCGTGGCACGTGAAACCTATGTAACAAACATGTACATTCTGCACATGTATCCTAGAATGCAAAGTATAATTAAAAAATTAGGAGAAAGTTAAGTATGTCATAGATGCATAAAATATTGTATATACTAGTCTCTTTTCTCATTTACGACCATAAAATATACACAAACCTATTATAAGAAGTTAACATTTATTATAACTTAAGCACAGTAATGCTTACCAACCATACATGGTGTTATTTGCAGTTGGGAGAAATATAAACTAATATAAAGTTGCCATATTCAATCATAATTACATAAAATTAACTGTATTACATACTGCATTACTGTATTTTATAGCCACCTCTAATTGCTTTTGTGGTGAGCTTAAGTGATGTGAATATCCACCTAAAACGCTGTGTGATGCTAATCATCTCAGCATGAGCAGTTCATCTCCCGATAAATTGTGGATGTCAATAAAAAGTGATCTCTTACATTTCTTCTGTATTGTTCATTGTTTTTTCCTGCAATACCGTAAACCTTGAGTAACACCATGGGACCCATATAAAATGTCACTAGTGATGCTGGAAATGCTCCCAAGAAGCAGAGAAATGTCTTAACATTACAAGAAAAAGTTGAATTGCTTGATATGTGCTGCAGATTGAGGTTTGCAACCACAGTTACTTGATATTTCAGACATGAGTCATCTTGTAAACAGACAATATAAACTTACAGTATTGATACAGTACAGTACTATAAATCTGTTTTCCCCTAGTGATTTTCTTAATAACATTTTCTCTAGCTTTATTATAAGAATATAGTATATAACACATGTAATATGCAAAATATGTGCTAATCTACTGTTTATGTATCAATAAGGCTTCCAGTGAACAGTAGACTATTATTTAAGTTCTGGGGGAGTGAAAAGTTATACTCATATTTTCTACTGCACAGGGGTCAGCACCTCTAACTCCCATGTTGTTCAAAGGTAAATTGTACTTAAGTTTAAGTCCTGCCTCTATCACTTCCTTGCTGTGTGACCTCTGACAAGTGAGTGAACCTTTTCTGTGGCTCATTTCTTCATTTGATTTTAAAATCCTCTCCTTACAAAGGTGTGAAGTTGATAATCTGCCAGATACATGTGAAGGAAACCATCCAAAACTTTTCTGATCGCTGAAATATTATATACTTTTCCTCTGACACAGATCCAAAATAGAGCTAACCAAATGTTATTAGTGATTAATTTCTTTTGTGGGCATGAATGCTACTTTACGATAAGAATTTCTTCATCTTTAAAATATGAGTATTCATATTATGACCTGTCAATGTGATTTTATGGACATTGGATGCATGTAAACCATGTGGTCAATGAATAGCTGGCTTGTAGTAAGTGTTGTTAGAGTGTTTGCTATTACTATCTGGACTTTTCTTAAGCCATGGGTTCACAAATAACTGTGGAGTGCTTCTGCAAGCATTTTTAACATTATCAATTAGTCAGAAGTAAAGAAAATTCAATGTATTAAATAAATAATATTACTGACTTCCTATTTATCAATGAATGTGGACTATGAAATTATATGATGTAAGTATATAATTGGATAATAAAAAATACACTTTAAATACTTCACATGATACTCTTGCATGTGAAGATACTCTTTTCTGGGTGAAAAACTATGAATAAAGCTAACTTTCTCATGTTACTGGAATGTTAGCCACTAAGTAGTATATCTAGAGTGGCAAATTATGTTCTTTCTTTTCCCATAAATAGTGAAAGAAAGAAAACTATGTTGATCAGAAGGTCACTTACTCAAAGTTGTAATAGTGGCCCTCCTTAGTGAGTAAACATATATAAATATTTCGATAAACAGTGTGTACCCTTATACAAATATGTTGGCCATCCTAACTTGCCAAGTAAGTCAAATGTAGTGGTTTTTATAGTAGGGATATTCATATAATAATATAAAAAAATTAAATTATATTTAACAGCTGATTTTTAAAGTAAAATGTACTGTGTTCAAGTATTTAATATATTTGAAATAAATAATGAAATCTAATTCAATTGAGTTTTTTCCTAGTTTCATAAAAAGAAATAGAAAATATTAATCTGTAATTATAAAAAAGTATAATCTTTCTATCCCCAAAGCATATTTTATCTTATAATTTTATAGATTATTTAATAAAATATTGAAACTTGTATTACCAGTATGATTCAAACTCATACATGAGTCAGACTATGTATTTCTAATAGCTTAATCCATAGCATTCTTTTCTCTTGCTTACATTATAATCTGATGCTGGTCAGGTGACTCTCTTCCAACCTGGGGCTATTTCATATGGAACAGATAACTGTAGGTCACTGCAAGAAAGAAAACCTGTGGGTATGGGGAACCCCTTCTCGGGGCCTGGAAATCCCATATCACTCCTCTTCACAGTTCATTGGCCACGACTTACTCATATTGTCCCACCTGACTGTAGGGAAAAGTGAAATACAAAATCTATTTATGTGCCCAGAAAGAGGAAATATAAATGGGGATTATGGAGCAGTTAGCTTTGTGTCTACTTCAGGACCATTTAACTTTTGTCCATTACTTTTTACAATTATATTTTAAAATTATCCATATATTTAGTGATATGTCAGAATTAAATACATTTTTGGTAAAATGTATGTGCATGTGAGTATATACACACAAATATATATATACACACAGACACACACATATTTATAAAGAAACATTGCAAAAATAACATTCTTTTAACCTATTTTATTAGTTAACATCTATTTTTCCTATTTCATTACTGTCTAGTATATCCACAAATATAGCTTTATAACCCAAAATAATTTTGACCCATGTATTACTGATTATTAACTCATGATACACAGAGACAATATTTATCTCTCATCAGTTTTCTCAAGCATAATCTTGTTTTGAGAATATTTTCTTGGAAGCCTCTTCTCACTTGCTTTTGAAAACTTTTTTGAGAAGGAGTAGAGGTGTTATTATATCACTTTTTGTTTTAAAAAATTTAGTATTTTCTATTACATACTTCATTAATATAGGCCGTCTTGATTACTTCTATTTCCTAATTTGGGAGGCTTCCTAATATATTCTTAGTCTCATCGGAATATATCTGACCTGTATTCCGTTATTTTAGGTTCTTTTTGGATAATTTAGACTGACCTGGTATTCTAATTTATTTTAAAGGCTATAGTAGTCAATTCATTCACCGTCTGAGAAACAATAGGTTGCCCACTGCCTAGTGCATGCAGAGAAATTTTGCCAAATTCATCTATCAGACATCTATCAGATATTGCATATCATGTACCATTAATATGTATTGTATAGAACACAAATGTGAAAAAAAGATAAAAATGCCTTGCTCAAGGAGTTCCTAAGATAATTGCAAAACAAGGTGTTTTTTCAACCTATTATAATAAAAGCAAGTCTTGTTAAGTGTGCTTATAATAGTATAGATAAGTGTTGCTGGAGTTCTGAGAAGGAATGGAATGCTTCTCACTGAGATAGTGAGACAAGGATTCATGGGAAAAGACAGATAGATATAAGGTGGACATCACATGATGGGTAGCATTTGACATATACAGCATTTCCAAATAAAGGAATACCACGGTCAAATGTTTAAAGGAATATAAGTATTTCACATGCAACAAGAACAGTTACCTATGTTCAGCTTTTTGAAAAATGGGATGATGGAATCATGGTGACGAAAGATACAGGTAACAAAATTTGGTTGTAGCCAATCATGGAAACATCTTCTGCATGCCAAACCAATTTTATAAATAGTACTTTTTTAGGCATCAAGTCACTCCTGAATTTTTGTTTGTTTGTTTTGACATTATGGATTAATATAATTTAGATTTGCCTTATCAACAGGTAGTGTGTAAATCAAGGGCATATTGGCAAATACTGAGGTTGAATGCTCTGAAAACCGGGAGAGGCTCTGTTTTCACATTCTAAAGCTTCTCCCTAGGCATAGATCTTAAAAAAAAATTAATTGGGAACTAGTTAATCTTAATCCTTATAAAGGAACCGAACTCTTAAGTTGACTAGAGAACCTCGTTTTAAAATATGAAAAATACTAAGATTTATCTTTGATAAACATCTAGAGCAGCTCGCCTTTGCATCTCTTAACTTGGCTTCTGCTCCCTCTAAAGCAAAATGTTGATGTGTATCAACCTGGCAAGTCTCCTTAAACTTCCTGGGGTATTATTATCAAATCTTTCTGGAGGAATTCCAGTTCTAAATGTGGAGTTCACATTTGTGAGATAAAGAGCAGGCTTTTATCAGCAGTCTACTGGGAAGTGACCTCTTGATTTCCACTTGCTTTTCAGAACAAGAAAGATGCATTGACAATTGTAAACAAAAATCATTTTAGAAAGTATACATAGCCCATAGTAATGTTTTCCAGTCACAGAGACTAGTATTTTGCTTTGTGACTTTGAAAGAGTAATTTTAACGGAGAAGAAAAATATTAAAGTTACTGATAAGTCTTTAAATGTATTAACATAAAATGAAATTTACCTTTCTGATAACTTTTGGCATCATTTTCCAGAAAGACATTCTGAAAGTTGTAGATAAAAGTACTATACACATGGTTTAGATAAGACCAAATATGAAAAAATACTTTCCTAATGCATTTTCTACCAACCTAAGTGTCACTTTTGTATAAGCATGGTAAGATGTTGAAGTAATGAAAAAAAGCTAGTATTGCTAGCAGTTGGATCACCTTTCTCTCTTCCTTCCCTTAATACTTGTTCTGCCAGGCATTATAACAATGCTGAAAGTCTAAGTCAGGTATTGCCTCTGTCATCATAGATTTTCCATTCTGTAATCAAAAGGCATTAAGAAGGTAAATTCACAAGTTTTGCAATGTTAATTATGTATTAGGATAACTGCTCAAGAAAATAAATAGGGTACTAGAATATGGAGAGAATTGTGGTTATCAATTACTACATAGCAGAGCACTGCAAAACTCATTGGCTTAAAACAATTTATAATAACAGAATTTTATCTCATTTTGGGGGACAGATATTGGGCAGGTCACAGTGTGGATAGCATGCCTCTGTTTCATGATGTCTAGGGTTTCCACTGAAATGATTGAACAGCCCAAGGCTGGAAAACTGAAAAGTAGTCAGGTCTTTCTGTTTCTCTCCTCCTCTCTCAATAGCTCTCTCTCAATCATTCTCTCTTTCTCCATTTCCCTCCCTTTCTCTCTCCCTGAACAAACCTTTCCAAATAACAAGCATGAGCTTTCTTACAACACGAGAGCCTCAGGGAAATCAGATTTCTTACATGATGGTTTAGTGTTCCAAGAGTAAATATTTTAAGGCCAAAAAACAGAAAGTTCCAGGTCTCTTAAAGGTTAGGCTAGAGCTGGCATAATGTCGTTTCTGGCAATTCACTTTTGGTCAAGGTGCAGCCCAGATTCAAATATTGACTCCTTCAATATTTTTCAATGGGAGAAGCATCAAAGAATTTCCAACCATGTTGAATCTGCCATAGAAAGTAAATGATGCGAGGAGGAATCAGTAAGGGAATGTGATATAAAGAAGATATGTTCACTGAGGAGTAAAGAATGAAAAAGAACCAGCCATAGGAAGAGCTTGGAGAAAGGTGTTCAAGTGCAAAGATCTTGTGACTTGAACTAAGTGACAATTTCAGTACAGACATCCAAGCTGCATAAATCTGTCCATTTTAAGTTTCTTAGCATATACTAACATTTTTTCTTCCAACGTCATAATCTTTATTTTGTTTTTCAATACTTTTTCACCACATCTGCTATTTTGGTCATCAGAAGTGGCAACATTATCTTTTAAGGGTATATTGCATATTATTGACGACAGTTCTGACACAAATTATAAAAATTCTGTTTCTTTTGCCATCACAGGTAAAATCTGATAAATGCAGCTTCAGAGGAGCAAATGATACAACTCCTTAGTCACTTTACGGAATTTCTGATACAGAATAATTTTCTTAGTCTTTATGCTATAGTCACTAAGCATACACACACCAAAGAAAAAATAACTGCAGAGGAAGCCGGCAGAAATATTGAATTTTTTTGATATAATACTTAGAGGCACTTGGTGTTATGTAGCCTAATTATGGGCAGAGAATAAAGGAGTATACATACCACAGAAGCACAAAACAAGGCAAAGAGTAGAGTATGAATCAGTGAACACTCAACTGGGCTTAGCATGTAAAAGTTGTGATATTTCTTCCTCACACTTCCATGTCTATTCATAAAGTAGAAAGAAACTAGACTTGAATATTATAATTCTTGACTCTGGGTCTTTGCATCTCATTATATCAACACTCAAGACACAAACACTTAAAATTCTTCATCTCTTGTTTATTTCTATGGCCATAGCTATCTCTAAGTATTTAACCTGATTACATTGTATTTTAAATTGAGTACATATAATTAATTGCACAAATAATATCTAAGGGCAGAAATCTAGACTGTAAATATTACAAGACTCCTTTATATCAGTTGATAGTGTATCCACATGCTTTTGATAGATGTGAATCATGCAAATCAGCTGGCTTTCCCCACACATGAATAAGTGTGAACACACATGGATAGAACTGCCTCCTGAATTGTTTATGCTGTCAGAGTGTGAATTGAGTCTCCTCAACACAAAGCATGTTCATTGATCTACTCTACTGTCTTTCTGATTTGTCACTGGCATCTCGTTTCCTGGAGATGTGAGTAAATGGCATTAAGGTGGATGAGTAGTCAGTGTAATTCCTATCTGTACAATTGAATCACAGCAACATTAAAAGGGCAAGTAACCTTTTTGAACTATAGAAATGTATGTAGCTGTATGGTGACAGGTCTCCATTGTTTCTGGGCATTTCTGCTCTCTTGATTACTCATTTGTGTTGATTTTCCATTGCTTGTTCTGTGCATTATGTAACTTAAATGATTTTAAAGCAATATATTTTTTCTTTTCGTCTGTATTTTAAGTCGTTACATTATTGCAAAAGGGTGAAAATGCTAATGGATTTTTGAAAAGATAGAAGTTAGACTCCCTACAGTTATTTTGAGTACTACTAGTGTTTCTTTCTGGTATGATAGTTCAATAAAAAAGGAACAAATTGTGACAATGCACATAATTTATAATGCTATATAGAAAAAAATTTCAACTTGGCATCCCTTCTAGGTCATGATAAGAGAGCAGGACTTGGCAAACTATTACCCAAGGATCAAATCTGGCTCACCACCTGTTTTTAAAATAAAGTTTTATTGGAAAACAGCCACAATCATTTGTTTATTATCTATGCCTGCTTTCCTGCATATAGATTTGAGTACTTATGACAGACACTGTATGGCCTGGTAAGCCCAAACTACTTGCTATCCAAAACTTTGCAGAAGTTTCTTGACCCTTGAAATAGAGAACTAAATGCATATATGAATTAACTTAGATAATGTTTGTACTTTATCCTTTCAAAACCACAATTCTTTCATTAGCTCTGTCCCTGCATGTTTTGATAGAAATGCTAATACATATATAATTGTATGTTTATACTGAACCATGATAGGCACAACACATACTAAAATTAATGTTTCAAAGAGCTGCAAGGAACTTTACATGATTTTGTTCCCATTAAGATCTTGATTTTTGGCTATTAAATTTTTTATCTCACTCTTCCTAAAAGCTGTCATTTCCATCTCATTAAATCTGAGGATCTACATTGAAAGTATAATCAAAACAATTTATATTCTTGAAAATTTCAGACTATCATCCAGAGAATTGTAGTAAAATATCTTGGCCACATGCTAACCTCAGGAAAACTTTTCTGCTCCTCCTCCCAAACCCCTCAGCTTATGTGAGATAACATTTGTGGTTCCTAACCTCTTCTAGAGAAAGCAAACTAGAAATTGCATCAGGCATTTGATATAGTGGTGATGTTTAAGCTTTCTCTGCTAAAAAGATTTGTTCTGTATTGGACATAGCACTCTGTTGATATTTAGATATTATAATTAAGATTGCCCCATCTTGTGACATGGTCATCCCTAAAATATCCCTGATCTACTAAGAATTACCTCATATGATAAAAAGATTGCTGTTGGACTATATAATTTTCTCTGGTGCCAGGTCTAATAGGGCAAGTATAGAAATTTTGAAGTCTGGCCATCATAAAGAAATGAGAACTGTGATTTTTAGGGGATAGGGGAATGTTGAATTTTATTATTGTAAACCAATGAAAATACCTTATTTCAATGCTGAGTTTCCCTACAAAAGCAATCACCTGAAAAGTATACATTAAAATAAGCTAAGGTAAACTGGCACCGTGGACCTATTCAAATATAGGTTACAGGAGTGTTTTGTTCTTGTTTTTAACTAGTATACAGATTCTGGAATCTTTTTATCTATGAGCTTTTCTCTATTACTATGTATTGATATGCGGTAATATTCCTTAAATTTGTACTTGAAAAATGGTAAATTGTAATTTTCATGGAGAATTATTTTCTTTCTATTGATAATTCTCTTTTCCCATGTTCTGATTTTACAAAGATTATGGTTTATTGAAATGCATGTTTACAAAGCAGCTCTTCAATTTAGCTTTTCCCATTTGATTAAGGCTTATTGAGCAAGAGCCACTGAATTTGGTGGTGTGTCATATTTTGGCATTTTTATACTCTGTGTGTGTACAGCTGTAATTTAGAATAGCTCTGAGTAGCATTTAATCATCTTTACTACATATTTAGGCATTTGTTTATCTGCTCAATCTCGACTTCAGAGCCCCAAACTTCAGGTATACACTAGTTACATAACTATGGATTAGTATAGGTTCTCTTTGTTAAGTCTGATGGAAATAAATCAAAATTAAGAGTATTGTGTGGGTTATGTCTGATACTATGTGGACAAAATTGAATATAACTTCTCATTTATTTTTTGTGATTTTTTAACCTTTTTATTTAATCTAAAAGCCTAATTTATAATCAGGTTTAATTTAACTGTCATTCTAATTTCAAACTTAGTTGGCAATATTTTCTTTGTTTTGAAATCTTTTGTCAGTCTGAAGAAATAGTTTGAGAATATTCCACTAATAATAATAATAATCCTGTCACCAATTCTGCTCTTCAGGTGAAATATGAGGCTTTTTCTTTACCAGCACTTCATTCATCTGTAGGATGATCTCCTAGAGAGGGGGCTGTGCAGTTTCATTTGAAAGCATTCTCCTTAGCAGCAGTAGTGAAAGATTAGTAGTTTCAGGAGGTAACTGCCTTGAGATCCTGCTTTAAAAAAATGGAAAGCTTCTTTAGAACCCACTAAGAAAGATCCAAGAAAGAACCATCAAGTTACCCTGAAACTGCTGGCAGGGTTCTCTTTTGTAACAACAGTCCTTGTTTGAATTTTGATACAGACTTTACTCATAGAATGATTTTCTATTCACAAAATAAAGCTCTTCTGCCTCAGGATAGAAATCTCTGATTAAAAGTCCTTCTTTTGGGATGGTTATGTCTTATTTTGAAAGAAAAGATACTTGAGAGAAAAAAATCTTTAATGTCTAGCATAACAATGTCCCTCCTCCTAGTATTAGTTTTCAGGAAAAGAAAATGAAAGGAATTTCATCTCCAGGCATAAAGTTAAGGGCAAAGGAAGGGGGAAGGAGAGACAGAATAGGAGAGGGGGGCGTGCAATTGAGACGGAGGCTGTAGTCACTCAAATTGTGATATGATTATTTTTGAAGGATTCTCTTAAAGGGTATTGAAGTTCAAAATGAAAATTGCTTTTGCAGCAGAGTGCACCATCAGGTCTGTAGGGACCGATTAGCAAGGTGGCTCTCTGTGTCCTATATACTATATACCACTTCAGTGGTTACAGTAACACATAGGACATGGAGAAGTGAAAACTTTGATTCATAAAAGGATCCCATGACCCCATGTGACTCTCTGCTGGCTTTATATTTAAAATGTGTTTGATCATTTACCACCCACTTTTAAGCTAATTTACAAAGACAAAGTAATTGATGAATTAGATACAGTCTGTTGGTTTATAGTCTAAGCAGAGAAGGGTTTTATTGTATCATGAGTATATTTTGCAAATTCAGCTTCAGTCTCCGTGTCTTGTCTTTTAAGTCACATTAGTAAGTTTTGGGATCTGTATATTATAATTTTTATGCTGAATGGGACTGAGAGGATAGTGTCATCTTTGAGCAGTGGAGAGAAAACTGTAAGATATTATTATATTTTAAAGAAACATTAGAGACCCCTAAGCCAGTAGGATACACCCCACTTCTCTCTTACCCTACTTGGCAGTTCTTATGATAGGACATATTAATATGTTTCCTAGGAAATTGATTCTTTCTTTTACTATTATTGTCTATAAAAAATCTGATAATTGATGTCTCATTGTCAACTCAGGTATCTATACACGTACAATAATTCACCTCCTTGATGAAAGCTTTTATGATCTTTCAGACAGCATAAAATGATTGCCTCATTTTGTTTGTTTATCTCTATCAGGATCCTAGGTTGCCATGTGTATACATGTACCATGGCATTGAGACCCATAGAAAATAAGTATAATATATTTTCAGTTTTCTCCTGTAGATTGTGAGCTTCTCAAGGGCAGGGGCCTGGTCCTATTTGTCTTTGCTTTGTTAAGTGCAGTGTCCTGAGAACTGAATATCTGTTGATCGAAGGAACAAGTGATAGCACATACCAATCCTTGCGCCTCTCCTATAGCATGTTAGAATGGACCTGAGTGAGACTCTTCCCACATGGGGGATTTTGCAGGGGAAGAATAGCTACAATAGGAGGCAGGCAACAATACTCTAATTCCATTTGTACGTGGAAATACGATGAAGGGGACACTACACTAGTAGCTATCAAGAGTTTATTTATTTCAGATGAGTTTACAGTGAGCCTGTAGGCAGCATTTTGAGGTTCATCCACACAGTAATTTACTCAAAGTACTTTTCTATTACCTTTTCATTTAATCGACTAAAGATTTAAATGTGAACCTTTTCCACACCTAATATTCAGGATTTTTTTTCTTATCTCCGACTGAGACATAAAGTATAATATGAGAGAAAGTTAATTCCCATTTTATAAGATTTATGGATTTGGTAATTTAAAATGATTCTAATTGAAATAAGTTCCTTAATGTAATTACGACAGTTTAAAGCAGAGTGGCAGTGCCTAGTGGTAAACCTATCTTGATAATTTTGACCAGGACCTCTGTAAGAACTGTCCACAGGAAGTTTGCTAAGGTACACAGAGAGAGTTCTTGTCTGTAGAGCACACTGTGTGATTCTCCTTCCAGGAATATACAGTGCAAGTGCTTGGGACTGTTCCGCTTGGCCCAATCCCATTTTCCAGGCCAGTGAGCATGATGGCAGGGTAGAAATGAGATGTGTCCATGTGCCTTTGGTAATTACTGAGTATATGTTAATGAAGAGCTTTTCCTTGGCCTTCCACCAGCACAGTTAAATATGACCAACGAGAGCTTTTCCTTGGTGAAAGGAAAGTCAGGAGCATAGCTATAGAACACTGTCTAAACACACTGCACGTGAGTTTAATTTTTTGCTAACAGGAATGCAAATATTCTCAAATGGATTGCTTTGGAGTCCATTACAGTTGAAGAAATTTTGAAACGTAGCCCCTTTCTGTGGACCCATCCACATTGTAGTTGATGTAACAAATTCACCCAAGGTAATAAGCATATAACATATATCTAAGAGATTTTCAGCACTATTCCAGGTGTTTTAAGCAAAGAAAAAGTTGTACACAACATGAGCACAGCACTCTAGGAACTTACCATTTAGTAGGACAGACAAACCATAGATATTATGAAGGGTCTAACAATGACAATGGCATCTGAGAAGTGATTATTAATATTTAATATTATTATTATTAGAATCTTGAAATTCAAAATGAAAACAGAGAACATGAGAGAATGTAATTATGAAAAAAAAAAAAGGAACAATGGCAAGTTGATTCCAGTGGTCAAGTATTACTTTTACTGGTTTTTCTCCTCAGGATGGTCATTAACATAGTTTTTGGAACTTATTTATTATTGGACCTATAGAAATTTTGAAAATTAGAGAAAAACATATTAAACATAAGATTATATTATAATGTATGAATACAGTTTTTATAAAAAAACAATTTACTGTATAGAATTAATTTTTTTTTTCAGAAATAAAGCATCATTTATTTTCCCATGTTAATATCTCAGATGTTTGAACATTTAACACACTATTTGCTTTAGAGGGGCTGCAAAGATAGAATTTAGTACATAGAAGTCCTCTGTGAAAATATTTTTGCTATATTTCAAGAGGAATCCCTTTATTTTCATGACATTTTAGGCATGCATATAAACATACAGTTTACAAATCCACTGTCATGCTAACCAATTTGGTAAAGTTTCTACATAGAAAGTGCATTAGTTTCCTGGGGCTGTTGTAATAAATTATCACAGAGTGGGTGGCTAAACACAACAGAAACTTGTTCTCTTACAGTTCTGGAAGCCAGAAGTCCCGAATGGAGTTGTCAACAGGGTTGGTTCTTTGGAAACTCTCAAGTAGAACCTGTCGCATGTTTATCTCCTAGCTTCTGGTGGTGGCAGGCTGTCCTTGCCATTCCTTGGCTTGTAGACACATCATTGAAACCTCTGCCTCCATCTTCATGCTGCCTTCTCCTTGTCTTCTCCTTTTTTCTTTCTAGGAAGACATTTCAAAAGATTTAGGACCCCCTGATTCACTATGGTCTTATCTTGATCTTTACTTTAATCACATTCACAAATATTCTTATTCCAAAATGAATTTGACCCTTGTTTGGAATACAAATAACTCTTCAACCCAATCCAAATAACTACAAATGAACATGAATGTATCAGGAGATTCCTGGGTATTTGTTTCTTGTTTGATAAGAATATATAGTTCCAGACATATATTTACATATAAGTAATGATGAAGAATTATAGTTTTTGTTATATGTGTTCCATAGAGTTACAGAAAGAAAATAGAAGGCTAAAATATCTGAGCCTATGGGTCCAACTGGCCAAACTCATTGCACTTCACAGATACCCTTATATGGCTATAAAATGGATTTGTTTCTTACTCTGTCTTCTTCTAAATAAAGCCATTTGTGTATAGAGCCATGTCCACTGTCAGACTAAACTTTGCAAGCCACTTTTTTCAAAGCCTTGGAAGGGGCCATAACAATGGGTTCACATAATTGTAAAGTTTTCTAAAATTATGATATAAATATATTTTAACCATAGTTAGTTAACATTGCTCTTTTCGTTCTGATTTTTCTTTTATAGTACTTCTCTTTATAATATTAATAAAAAAAAAGCAGGGCCAAAGACAAGAGAGTGTCATTCATATGCACAATGATGCCTGGCCATAGATATATGTGAGTAATGGAGGAGAAACAAGGTTTGCAACGTGTGGAGCCAGAAAATTATTTTGAATCATACAGCTCATATAGAGTAAACCAGATGAATGTTTTTCCAAGTTTGGCAGTTGTTCTAAGAATTTACACAGAATAATCAAAAAATAGGTGGCGAAGTTGAAAGAAACATAAAAGCTGTCTACTTTTATGATTTAAATGATTTTTGTATTTTCTCTATAGAAAATGATTTTGCCAAATCTTTGTCATGTAAAGAGGTGATCACAGTACACAGCCAAAAAGTGGGGAAAAATAGAATAAGGTTATATCAGTTAATCAGCAATTGAAAATACCATATTTTTAATCGACTATGTGATACTGTTGGTATTTGTTGGATTTATAAAAGGAATCTCTTGTGATTTACTTTCACAGCAAACATAAATTTTTACATTTGTACCTTCTTTTGTAAATTTAATTATTTTTATAAAGAGATTTCATCACATTTTATAAGCATCAAAGCCCATAAAAACTGATCCATTTTTGCTTTTATCATTTCTTCTATAAAACTAAATGAAAGAAAAATGTCACATATATAATACAGATACAATTGTTTTTTGATAACTTTTTCTTTTGCAAAATAACATTAAACAACAAAGCTCTTACAAAGATGTCCTTTATATTATTGCCCATCTTAACTTTTCTAGGTCATTAAAACATCTGAGCACTGAATAGCTTTTCATTCCTCATGAATTGTCATCATATGTGGATTTTCTTGGCCTTTATCTCTTATTTATTCTTTTCCTTTGATTGTCTTTGACCAAAATTATTGAATAGTACTTTAGTTTCTATGAAAATGATGTTAATTTGTGTTCTATTTTGGGATTTGTTTTTGCCAGGAACCTTACCTACTTATTCCCTGAATCTCATATTTTTGTAGATTGATTTTTTTTAGGGATACAGAAATGACACAGTTAACTTTTTTATTCTTATCTTTCTGTTCAAACTTCCTTTACTCAGTCCTACCTAAGAATGATCTTCATAAATTGTTCATTGTCACCTGAATTATAAACCACTGAGCATTCGTCATTTTTTCTCTGATTTTCTGTTTTTTTCCACGTGTTCCTGTATATCATCAAATATATCCTTAGCGTAACCTTTGTATAAAATCAAACAGCATATTGGTCATGAATTAAAAGTGTTCCAGATATTTTGATGCCACAGAAACATGAAACTTTACATGCAGAAAGACTTTTTTTAGAACATTAGGGTAGGATTTCTCATTTTGCAGGGAAGAGATTGCTTCAAAGTGGAGATGGACTTTCTCAGAGCAAAGTCCAGATTATTACAGAACCCAAGTTTTCTAATTCTGAGTCCTGATTGAGTTCACTGCCATTTGTATTACTTATGCCTGTAATATGCTACTTTACTCATATCTATATCTAGGCCTTTATGCAAAACTTTCATTACTTCTAGAATAATAATTTCCCATTTTTAGTCACTCTTTGCTTCACATAACCACTTAAAACCATTATAGAAACAGTTAGAGGAGCTACTTTCTTAACCACCATCACCATTACTTACAAACTGCTCATGGCATTTTGAAAGTGCTGAAGTAAGCTAATGCTATAGAGCAAATGCTTGTCCTCCATGAATTTATAGAAAACTTTGTTTCAAACTTTGGTTATAGTAATTTTCTTAACTCCAATAATGTAAATTCTATCAGGTATAAAACCTAATTTCAAATAGCAGGACCAAATCTTTTATTTTCTCTAGCTCTCCACTCTTTTGTTTCTTTTTCCTCCTCTACAAATATCTTTTTGGACTTTGAATTTTCTAGTTCTTTTTAGCATACTATATCCCCACACTCTATTTGCCAGACAGTTTCATTTAAAAACAAGTAAAAATTTTATTTTCTCATATCTCCTTTAAGGCGGGTATTTTGTTAAGCAGAGTTTTTTTTAAATATATCTGTACAAGTAATATATGTCTTTTCTTATCTTTTTTTTTTAGGCAGAGTCTCACTCTGTTGCCCAGGCTGGAGTACAGTATGCAGTGGCGCAGTCTCGACTCACTGCAATCTCTGCCTCCTAGGTTCAAATGATTCTCTTGCCTAAATCTCCCAAGTAGCTGGGATTACAGGCGTGCACCACCACGCCTGGCTAATTTTTGTATTTTTAGTAGAGACAGGGATTCACCATGTTGGCCACATTGGTCACGAACTCCTGACCTCAGGTGATCCACCTGCCTCACCCTCGCAAAGTGCTGGGTTTACAGGCGTAAGCCACCACAACAAGCCCAAGCAGTATATTTCTTACTCTCTGTTATTCTTTTCATTCATTGAAATCATACCATTTAAAAATAAATACAATAGAGGAATAGTATTAGTACTGTATAATTGAACAAAGGGAGCTTAAATTAAAACCTTGGAATATTGTTAGCCTTTATTTCTGTGTGCTTTTAAGAAACTGGAACTCATTAAATGTTTAGATTATTATTCAAAGGAAACTTTTTAAATGAATTTATTTCACTTTAGTTATAATATGTATTGTATTATTTGAAACAACATATCCATATTTGTGTCCTTGTTTCTTCTTACCCATAAATATATTCACATGGTTGACTCATTAGTTTTCAGGGATAGGTAGAGAAGTCATTGTTTAAACAAGTGTTGCTTTCTTAGGTTTGGGTCAGAGCATTTAATGGGCTTTACCTGGAATTTCTCACCTTAAGTGTGTATGTTGGGAGGGGACTCATTGACTTTTCAAGTACTTCTCCCAGAATAGATTTTAAAGTATAATTTATGAGATGGAAAGAGGAAGTGTTGGTTAATAGATTTCTTAAATCTTTTTATTAGACTGTTATTTTAATATTGCATGTTCAAAGAAAATGACAAATACTAAAGAAAATATTGACATTCATATCTTACCTTTGAAACTTAATGCTCTGAGAAAGAACATTAATTGGATTCTGTTTTCCAACATTTTATCATAAAAATTTTCATACATACATAAAAGTTAGAAGAATTTTATACCAACCTTCTAAGTGCTCCAATTGATATTTTCCTATCCATCCATAAGTTGATCTTTTTAAAAAAAATGTATTTCACAACATGGTGAACACCAGTAGACTTCACTTTTATCCTATTTTGTTTCTTGATTTTCTTGATGACTTCCTTTATTACTTTCCTCTCAAATGATCATTGTTTGACACATAGGTAAATTGTGTAATAAATTTAATGGAAGATACTAAAGCTTTTAGGGTTTACCAAAGTCATGTATGCCAACTCATGAGTTTTATATGCACTGAAAAAAAAGGTGCTTGTAATGTAGGTTGTAGTATTATTTTAATACTAGATAATAATTTCCAGAAACACATTTCTGAGACTAGATTTTGTTATTTAGGGAGATTTAATTAGACTGCCTTAGTGTTCTATTAAAAATTACTTGTTTTTTAATATATTTTTTATTGCATTTTAAGTTTTGGGGTACATGTGAAGAACATGCAGGATTGTTAAATAGGTACTTTTAAAGAGAAATTGGAAAGTATGTTCTCTGGCTTGTTGGAATGAAAATCTTTTTACAACTTACCTATTATTACCAATATATTTTTTAAAACATGGTATTTTAGCATACCTATTTTAGGGTCAACATTTTTATTTATTATTTGGAATGAAAACTGTTTATCATTTGATGCTCAGTTCTAAGACAGTGGATGTTATTTTTCATTATTGTTGTTAAAATTCCTTGATACAGTTTTGTTTAGGTAAACCAAGTTTGAATTTTTAAAAGATAATTATAGATTCAGATTATTTTCTTTAGTTTTGTTAATGTAACTAAAGAGTAGTCTTTAATGAGAGGTTTTGAAAACAAGTAAAATGCATGAAAATATTACTTTGAAAATTGCCTATGAAATTATCTAATACTTTTAGGGTATTCAGAACCTTGAAAATGTTTTTAAAAATCGAATCTTTACTAAAAACAGAGAATTATAACTGTATATTTAATTTTTAATTATGTTGAAACTAACATTCCTTGTACACAAGGAATAATTCATACACTGGGGTTTTGAAATATTGTTAAGCACACTATAAATGCTAAAATAATCCATAAACAACTTTTATAAACTGGATGAATTGAGAAGTTGTGAAATAGTGAAGATATTTTCCTAAAGACAAATACTGGAGTCAATGACAGATTGGGGACCATTTTTACTGACTGGCAATCACAGTCAATCACTAGATCATGCTTTTTTCACACGTCTTCCACATATTCATGTATTTAATGAGGTTCTCTTTACAAGTGGGAACTGAATTTATTTCTTCTTAGATTACCGCAGTAGATAATATATACATTTTACTAAGTACAAAGAAGTTGATTTGTGTGCTTGCTTCATTAAGAGAGTTGAATTTTATGTTCAACACATGACATTGCATTTAGAGTGAATTCTTAACAATTCCTTGATTGTTTATGCAACATTGACCAGGGTGGTTAATGTTTTGGGGTCTTACTGCTATGGTATTGACATTTTAGTACATTTTATTTATTGGATAAAAGCTACCTTTCAGGGATACAGAAATAAATATACTTAAAGACCACGAAGATAGGAGTTGATATTTTGTTTCTAAAATCATAGAAACTAAATATTAAATAAGTGAAGTGCTAGACAATAAGACAGGTTGGTGATAATTGATTGTTTGTTAGAATTAACTGTTGAAAAAACCTTGGCCTTGAATAGGAAAAAGTGAACCCTAATTATGAAACATGGAAAAAGTGATCATGAAGTTCAAGCTTATCTAAGATTCCATATCACCTAAAGCGTAACTAAAATTGATCTATTAATATATTTTTAATTAAATTTTAAGTAAAATTCTCTTGTTTCAGTCTTTTTGGAATCTTTAAGTTTTGGATCAAACTTATTAGAATACTAGTTCTCAAATACTGCATGTTTTCACTTACGAGTGGGACCTAAACTTTGGGAACACTTGAACAGAAACTTGGGGACAATAGACACTGGGGACTATGGGGTGGGGGAGCGCTGAAGACTACCTCTTGGGTACTATGCTTACTACCGGGGAGATGGGATCATTCGTACCCTAAACCTCAGCATTATGCAATGTATCTGTGTAACAAACCTGCACATGTACCCCCAAATCTAAAATAAATGTTGAAATTATTAAAAAAATACACAAATACTGGTTCTAACAGGTTCCCTTCCATCAAACATTGTAATATTTTTGATATTTGCTTAGATTATTACAAAGAAAAATATTTTATCTGGGAAATTTACTAACTTTATTAGTTCACTCATTTTACCCAATTGAGAAAATGGTTAGGTTTTAAAATCATGTAGATCCAGGTTGGAATCTTGGTTCTGTTCCTCACTGGCCCAGAGATGCTAGGCTACTTACTTATTCTCTGTGTTTGTTTTTATCTACAACTTGATGAAAACAATAACTATCTCAGGTCATTATTAGGTAAATTAAAGCACGTAGCATAGTGCTTAATATGTGCAGGTCTTTAATTAATGTTTAATAAATCACCTCCCTTCCACATTGGAAGAGATTTCCAAAGGAATCCATGTAACTTTTTAATTTTTCCTATTTCCATTTTGGTAGCGCAGACCTGCAATCCCTTGTTTTTGACCATCAAACTCATTTTCTTTTCACCTAACTCACTACAGTCCAACAAGAGGCAATTGATATGATTACTTAAATAATAAAATGACAATGATAAGCCAAATTATTTGACTCAGCAAACCAAAATAATAAATAATAATGCTTTATATTAATACAAATTAATGTTCATACAAATTGCTAGTTAACAAAGCAGTATTTTCATTTACTATTTTATAGCATGCTTGTGTGAATCAGATGAGACCATATATGGCAAAAATCAGTGCTCTCTTTGGTAGAATAAATAAATGTAATCTGTATTACACAACACAAAGGCTGAGCACAGTGATTCACACCTGTAATCCCAGCACTCTGGGAGGCCAACTTGGGAGGATTGCTTGAGGCCAGGAGTTCAAGAACAACCTGGGCAACAGAGCAAGGCCCCCGTTTGTAAAAATAATTTTAAAACTTAGCCAGGCATGGTGGCATGCTTCTGTAGGCCCAGCTATTCAGGAGGCTGAGATGGGAGGATCCCTTGAGCCTAGGAATACAAGGCTGCAGTGAGCTATGATCATGCCACTGAACTCCAGTTTGGGAAACAGAGGGAGACCCAATCCCTTAAAAAAATAACACAGAGTATTCTGTGTGTACCTACCCAGTGATTTGAAAGAGTTAATATATTCTTAAATTCAAGTTGAGTATCCTACATTCAAAACTTTGAAATCCAGACTTTTTGAGCACCAGTGTAACACTCAAAGGAAATGGCCATTGCATCATTTCAGATTCCAAATCTTCAGATTAGGGACACTCTACCAGTAAGTGTATAAAATGCAAACTTTAAAAAAAAAAAAAGGCAACCCAAAACCTAAAATCTGAAGCTCTGAAGCACTTCTGGCCCAAGCATTTTAGATAAGAAACACTCAGCCCATACCTCTTACACCAATATTAATAAATATAGAATATTTAGGCTTAAAAATACAAATTATTTTATTTGTATGTTTGCCCTGGTTTTTTCTTTTGTACAACAAACATAATGGGCAGATTAGGTCAACTGTGCCCTCGTAGTATAATATTATGGATTTTAAAATTAGAGATACATTAGTTAGAAAATGAAAGTTTGCTGAATTAGCCACTGAAAGACGGGATGAATGACTCTTTCCCCAAGCACACTTACATATATGTACATATATATATTTCAAATTTTATAAAATGCTACAATTCAGTCATTGTAGTAAAATATTATTTTTATTCTTTCTTCTTAATATAGTATTTAGTCATATGAAGATTTTTCAGGTGTACAGTATAATGCAAAACAGTGAGAAGGATGCTATTGATGTAAAGTATTGCAAAATATTGAACTGTCTTCTACCTTATTTAATGGCCTAAACAATATGGATATATAGATAGATGTGTGTGCACATGTGTGTAAAGGTGGATTAAGAGGCAGCACTATAATTGTGAAATAATGTAATGTAGAATGAATTACTCCTTACTCGGCTCTTAGGTGACATATCTGAATGTTTTGAAAAGTTAAACTCTCTCAGAGAGTACCCTTCTCCCTATAACAAAGTATTTACTGTATATCTGTTATTTAAATCTTAAACTGCAAGAGTGGTTTATATAACTAGCCCTCTATAATGACTCTTGTAACATCAGACCTTTACAATAGATCCTTTATCCTCCTTTAATGCATAAACACTGCACATCCTGAATATTCACAATATTTCAGAGAGATCTTACTGCTTTAGGAAAGCATTCTAGAAAGTTTTCCCATCAGTAGCATACTGTCTTTTTTCCTATGCCATGGCTTTTACTATACATAAACAAAATTACAGATTTATGGGAAATGTGTCAGGAGCTCTTCTGAGACAAAACTGGCTGCCTGGATATTGCTGCCCTGAGGGGGTTTGTTCAAATGATTGTGATCCCACGGTAGAGCAGATTGAGCCAGTCTAACCTGGCAAGTGGGAGCAGGTGTGGAGAAAACAGCACAGCAGAGTCATAGCAAAACATTCATTGCCACTTATAGGATTGCAATTTTAAATAACACTATTTGAGTTGTTTGTTTCCTCTGTGGTGTGATCAGTGTGTCAGATTCAACATAACTGTCCGTATTTCAGCTTAATCTTCATTCCTTTGACTTTGTTATTTAGTGAGTGGACTGGTATGAAATTAGGCACTGGGCTGGTAAATAAAATAATGAGCAAATATGTTTGCATTGAGAAATTGTTATAAAATATATTTATTTGTTTTTTGTTAGAAGAGCACATAAATACATACATTTTAATAACAAAGTCAAAGAAATGAAGATGTGCTCTTCTAGGAATACACATATTGATAACCAACTAAAATATTTTTTTAAATTTTATAGTCACGTGGCATAGCAACGTATCAGTCAATGACCATGTATACCACATTGGTCCCATGAAAGTTTAATACTGAATTTTTACTGTGCCTTTTCTGTATTTGGTTAGATACATTTAGATACACAAATACCATTGTGTTACAGTTGCCGACAGTATTCAGCACAGTAACATACTGTACAGGTTTACAGCCTAGGAGTGATAGTTTATACCGTATAACCTATGTGTGTAGTGGGCTATACCTTGCGGACTTGTGGAAGTATACTCTGTGATGTTTCCACAATGACCAAAATGCCTAATGACACATTTCTCAGAACATACCCTTTTCATTAAGCAGTGTATGACTACTTAACTACTTAACTAATTTTTTAAAGGCAACCGCCAAAATTAGGCATAAAATAATTTATCTCAACTTCTGTACAAATGCCAAGAACTCAGTGGTTTAGACCCTTGTTTTCCAAGTGTGTTGTGCTAATCAGCAGCATGGGCAAATCCTGAAATCTAGTTAGAAATGCAGAAGTATAGGCCCCACTCCAGACTACTGAATCAGAATCTACATTTTCACAAGATCTTAAGTGATTCCTATGAACATGAAATTCTGAGAACTGGTTTTGTTGAAGAAGAGAAGCAAACTTACTTATTATAAGTTTTTTTAATGTAATGGGAAAAAATAATGGGAGAACTCTTGAGATCAAGAAAAATGCACTAAAATGTAGTGATATAATAACCACCTGAGATCTTTACTCGGTTTTCATTTACTTAAGCATTATTAAATAATTAATTTTTGTTTGTAGTTACACCTCCAATCCCATCTCACTTTTATTGCTTTCTTGAATCCATACACAAAATAAGAGGGTTACTGGGAAATTTGTACCAACTTTTAATTGAACATGTTAGTCAGTGTTCCCCAGAACTGTTGCAGATTATGTGGTATCATGTTGGCAACTGCTACTCATGATGTTTATTCACATTTAATAGAATAAATCTACAGACATTTGATTCTAAGAAAAGTAAGCTAATGAAGCATGTAATACGTAACTAATGATTTTTCCCAACATAAACATAGAATGGAGATGTCAAAGTGTCATGAACATCTAGAAGAAATGCAAACGATGTTATGCAAATTTTTCCAAAAAATGCTCACTCATTTTAATGTATCTTTTGATTATGTGTCTAAGTGCCTAATGTCTGTAGATAATACCCTAAAGATATGTGGCACTTTTCAACTTTTTCATTATTACAATACATATGTCTGCATCAGAATAGAATCTTCTGCCATCACACCTATATGTGTTAGTAATGGCATCTTTGACCCTATATGCTATCTTCTCTCCTGTTATTATAGATGACCTTTCCATCTCAAAATCTTGTAATTCTTTCCTCTATTATCATCAGCGTAAAAGGATGATATTTATCTAATGTTTAAGAAACTTTCTTTGAACCCCAGTTTTTCCTCTGGCTACCATCTTGCTTTCTTTCCTTTCCAAGAAAGAAACAAGTCTTAGCGGTCTATCTGAATTTCACTATCTCTAATTTTGCTCTTCCATCTTTTCTTGAAATCACTCCAGTCAGTAATTGGACCTTACCATTTTACCAAAATGACTCTTATCAAAGTCCAAAATGACCTTCATATGGCATGCTCAAATTTTAGTTTTAGTCTTCTTTGACTTATCAGCAGCATTTGACAGGGAGGGTCATTCTTTTCTTTTTGAAACACTTCCTTAACATGACTTTCATGGCACCCAAATTCCTCCTACCTTTCTTCTCTTCTCAGTCTCTTTTGTTTGTTTGTGTTTACCTCTTCTGCCTCTAAAACTTGGAGTTCCCCACAGGGCTTAGTTTTAGGATAACTTTTTTTCTATCTACAGTCATATCCATTGTCATGATTTATTTAATGCTGTATATAAATGACCCCTGAAATTTATATCTCATCTCAGTAAATTGCAAATAGATTGTCTCAGTTGCTTAAGTCAGACACCCAGAAGTTATTTTTGACCTTTTCCCATCACTGCCCATATCCAAATGCCAAGTATTTTAAGGTTCTACCTTTAAAATGTATGTAGAATCCAACCACATTTCAACACCTCCATTGTCATCACCCTTATAAAAGCTACCCTTGTCACTTGCTTGGATTATGGCAGTGGCTTTCTGTCTAGTCTCCTTCTTTTTACCCTTGTGATCCATTCTCAGTATAAAAGCTAGAGCACTAAAATGTAAATCAGACTATGACACTCCTCTGGTTAACTTCCCATAGCTTCCTATATCTTTTTGACTAACAGCCAGCAATACATCTTCCAATAACTACATGGTCTGACCACCTGTCACCTTTCTAAACTAATTTCCTACCACTTCACTTTTGCTTGCTTTCCTTCTGCAATATTAACCCTTTTTTAATACCTAAAATATACTGGGCACACCACTACCTCAGGATGTCTGCATTTGCTATTCCTTTTGCCTGTGTAGTTTTCTACCATGTATCTGCATGGCTTCTTCTCCCACTTTGTTAATACAGTTTCTCAAAAGTCCTCCAATCAAAAATTATAAGTTTCTTAACACTACTGATCCTCATTTTTGCTTTTTTTTTTCTGTATTCATAATACTGTAAAAAACATGTTTTATCTACTTATCATGTCTATTTCCTCTTCTCACTAGGATAAGAGGTACTTGAGGACAGGGATTATGTTTTTGTTTATTTCCTGCTAATTTTCAAGTGCCTAGAATGATGCCTACTGCATATTTAGTACTCAATAAATGTTTATCAAATAAAAATGAATAAACAAATGAATGTATACATGCTAGATGCTTTTAACTTCTTAGACTAATATGCAAGTTTTCAATAAGCTTCTAATAAAAACATTTTTGCAAATAAAAAAAATTGTATATATAATTCTTCCTAATAGAAATTTTGTGTCTTACTGGAATTCAGGATATAGAGACATTTTAAATTGGGTCAAGCATATCCTCAAGAGAATAACAAGTTTTCAACTCAGATAATTTGAAGGAATTTTGTATTCATCAACTTGAAGCTGAGTTGCTTTTGCTAGTCCTAAGCTATGATAAACAAACTAACTCCATAATTGTGGTGCCAGAGTTTTAAAACTTCCTCTTGTTGCAAAATCTCTGTCAATATCTGAAATTCCCACCACTATTTATTTGTGAAAATCTTTTTAAAAATAAATTTGTGTTAGTATTATTTAATTTTGACAAATGGAAATAAGAAAATGGGAGCAGAGCAGAGCTTTTCCTCTTTTACTTTTTACCTTTCTGAACTGATAGCATGGGTTTGTTTGTTTGTTTTTGTTATTTTGGTTTTGACTAAAACCAAAAAACAACAGGGCTGCATGTGGTTTAGCTAGGACATGAAGGAAAGATGACTGAATTCATTCATTCAAAAAATGTTTGTCAAACATGGAAGAATAAATGAATGCATGAATTTTGATTGAATGTTATTAGAATATGATCAATTCAGATAGTATCATTTTACATTTGTCTGATGTTTCCTGTTACTAATCCTGTGTTCCAAATTTAATATATAATTTCATTACTGTATGAAATTAAAAATCTGGCAATCTCATTTTTCTAGAATGGAGTATAAATGAGGAAGCAAATAAAGAGGTTCCTGAGCAGCCAAAACCACATAAAAAGTCACTGAGAGAAATTTCAAACACCTTATACTTCCAGCAGTTTTCTTAGTGCTAATTTACACATTTGCTCACAATTACATAAGATTTTAAACTCCACACCCAGTTGGAAGTGTAAATTAATATACATTTAAAGGGATTATCTTTTATAGGTAAAATCATTGACAGCTGAGATGAATGTCAGCAGGTAGCAATTAATGAAAAAGAAACCCATAACAAATATAACTGTGAGACATGAAAAAAAGAAAGAAAATGAAAGCTTAGAGACATTACAGCTGATACAACAAAGGAGGAAACATTCCCAATAATTTTCTTAACGGAAGTGATGTTGAAAGAATTAAGCCCCAACAAATTTAATTAGTTTTTGTATGAACAGAAGTTAGACTTAGGTTCAATAATTAAATTGATAATAGTATGCATATTTATCTTGGAATACATATACACAGTATCAGGTGAGTATCTACAGCTCAAACTTTTAGGATATGCAACTGATTTTGGTTCCCTTGTTAATTGCATGTAAGCTCTTTGAAATTGTCAGATTTCTTTGCTATATTCATATACATAAATCAGTATTTGATTTGTCATAAATTTAAAAAAATACATGTTGGCCTACTGATTTCTTTTCATATACAGTGATCCCGAGGTCATACCTGTTGACAAGCATAACACAATGTTTGCTTCCTATCAGTTTGTGACTTAACCCATAAATAGATTCAGAAATCCTGGAATTTTACAAATATAGAAAAAGCTGTAAGTTGTGAAGTTTTTTTGTTTCATGCCCAGGTGGGGGCAGCAGCTTTCAGTAGCTCAGTAACTTTTCTCTTTTTAAAACATCCTGTTTTAATTCTATGGTGTTTTTAATACGTTTTATGGTGTTTTTAGTAAATTTTTCTCCCTTGCAGCGTCATCAGTTCTCTCACTGAAATGACATGAAGCTAAAAAGATAATCAAAAACTGCTTGCTTTTCCTCTCTAGCTAATTGTATGTCTCAACCTATCTTCTATATGTCATGAATGATACTTTTCCTTTTGATGAGCAAAATGTCTTCTACAATATAAATTTAATTATCTGGAGTCTTCCTACTTCTTAAATTTCTTTCCATTCTCCGTTATTATATAAACACATACACACACATATAACCACAAATATGTGTATGAATAAATAATATGGTTTATACAATTTCCTTAATAATATGTGAGAGATTTTTTCTGAGCAGGAAATCAAAGCCCAACAATATTTTGATGATTGTCAGGAATACAGAGAATTTACCTAATGACTATGCTTCATCACAGACAATAAGCCAAGTCAGTGAGAGCTAACAGCCAGTTGGATGACCATTAGTTGCTGGTCTAGTTTCTGTAAAAATAGCACCAAATACAAATTAGAAATGGTATAATTACATTGTAGAAATCAGCTATTTGACTATGTAATGGAATGCCCCACTTCTGAATTATATACATAGGCTATTTTACTTTGAAGAAAATGATAAATATGACCAAAAGATTCCAAAGAAAATAGAAACGTATTTAATAGGTGGCTTCAGATAATATAGCTCCTGTTGGTGAGCAAGAAGAAACTCAATCATCTAAGGATGTTTACTAAGAATCATATACCGATAAACTTTTTTATAAAGGAATCAGCAGCATTTAGCCAATCTAAAGTTGAAATAGTTGACATTTTGAGAAACCATTTAGTACTAATCTAGCTAATTTTAATGAGAATGCTGTGTACCTATACCTTTCTACATATATTTTACTTATTTTCCCCACATCTTCAATTTTCTGTTAATGTGGCTGATGGAATTTGTTGTGGCCTAGGTGGGATAACTCCAAGATGGTAGTCTGGACTTGGGAAAAACTTCTTACTTTGAGGCAGGATCAGTACATTCCTTTTTTTTCAGGCATATCACAGTCAAGAATCTTATATAGCATGGCCATTATATTGATGTGAGACCAAGTTTTATCATTGACAGTATAAAACTCAGCCATTTATTATAGCCATACTATAAACCAAGTATGTACTCTTTCTAGAGAAGAATACCTACCTGTTGTCAGAGGACACAAAAAGTTATGTTTAATAAAACCTAAATTAAGGAAAAGTCATATTAGATGCATATAAAACTGTACCACATGGAACCTTGAAATGATCATGTATGTAAACTCAAAAATTGGGCATAGGCTCAAAGACTCTTCAAGTCATTTCTTTAATTTTGATGATTAAGAAGGCACTAAACACACATTTCTTTTAAATTGTCGATCTAGACCTTAAATTATTTTAGTTATGAATTTTATTGATTTTCAATCACAAAAGTAAAAACAAAAACTAGCAGAAACGTATACTCTAAAAATTTCAAATTAACGTCTTCAGTATTTCTTAAATCTCAAACCTCAGTGATAACCATTGAAGATAATTTGCTTTAATACACCATTAAGTTTTTATTTATTTGTTTTCTTGAGATGAAACCTAGCTCTGTTACTCAGACTGGAGAACAGTGTCAGGATCTCAGCTCACTGCAGCCTCCACCTCTCAGGTTCAAGGGATTCTCATGCCTCAGGCTCCTGCCACCATGCCTGGCTAATTTTTGTATTTTCAGTAGAGATGGGATTTCACCATGTTGGCCAGGCAGGTTTTGAACTCCTGACCTCAAGTGGTCTGCCTGCCTTGGCTTCCCAGTGTGCTGGGATTATAGGCATGGGCCACTGCTCCTGGCCTAATATACCATTATTTGTAAAGTACTATGATAAGATATTAAATGATAAACTAATTTTTTCATCTTATTTTAATTGCTTTCTAGATGAGGAAATTTTTAAACTTATGTTGAAGTCTCTTGGAAGTGTATACATCAAACATTTTCAACCAATTCTAATAATTTCACCACACAAATTTCTATTTCTAAACAAAAATATGCTGGAAATCATGACAACATTCATTAGAAACTTTTAGCTACAGACTTCTTAAACCCAAAGATGAGAGGAAAGTCTTTAGAAATGTTTTTGAAATATTAATAGTTTACTCATAAAGCACTAATTTTTTAAACAAGGGAACACAAAAAGTAACATTCCACTAGAGGTAGTGGATGAGGGCATAAAGGTGCAATTCCAAATGTTTTCTACAGAAGAAGTCTATCTACTTAGATGCTTTAGTTTAGACCCCAATCATAGGTTGTGGTAAACATCAGATACTAATCGGAAGATACGATAAGGCATCCATACCTCTTCATAATTTAAATAAACAGTAGTGGAAAAATAATTATTTATTTTGCCTTTTCGCAAACTTTCACTTTATTTTGCCTTTTCTTGATAAATAATTTGATTTCCATTAATTTACTGATGCCTAAAACTCTTAAGTATTTGCTGGACAATTTAATCAACATGATTTTTAAATGACTCATATTTTCAGGTTTGAACCAGGAAGAACTTGTAAGTCATCTAATCCTATAGATTTCTTTCAGTTGAGGAAACTGAGGCATAAGGTTGGCATTCCCAAAAACACTGAATGAAATTTCAGGAAATACCTTAGAGGGTAAATACTGGGAGAACTTACTGTACACCTGAAGAAATCTAGTCACATAGGAATTAGAGAAGCTGTGCTACTGTCTATATTTACACTAAAAATTTCCTTCCCTGGTGCCTTTCTTCCTATTATTTTCCCTTCTTGAATACTTATTCCTCATCATCAAATTTCTAATTTTCTTCAATACACAGCTGGAATATTACTTTCTTCATAAGACCCTATCTGATTTTAGAGCTGTCAATTATTTCTCATCTTCTGCACACCACTAGTTATAAGTTACATCTTTTATGACGTCTCTTCTACCTTGTATTTTGTCTGTATTCTTGTACTAGCTTGTAAGCTGTTTAATGACATCATATTCATTTCTTCATATCCTACAAACTCAACTGAGCTTTTCATTTGTGTTCAATATGTATTTGTTGAATAAATAAATGGAATGCAATGTTGATTTCTGTTGTTAAAATGTAGATAACATCCTACTTATTTTTTAAAGAGGAATTGTACACTCAGTGAATATATTTTACCTCATGCACATTTATTAGTCATGTGGCCATATTCAAACTGCTTAAAATGAAATATTAATCCAATTAATTTGAGCTTTTAAAACAAAGCAATTTGCAGTTCTCATCTTTGCTGAAAGTCTTATTAGCATAAATTATTTCTTTTGTGTTAAACTTATTTGACTGTTCATCGCAGATACATGTGAACTGTAATTTCCATATTTAGAGCATAGGATTAAGAGAAGGACTCAGAGAGGTCAGTTAATCTACATTTGCAGAGCTCTTGGAGACAGCACATATAAGCCAGCTCCCATAGAGGATCATCTATTTACTTTTAAAGACTCTCCTGAGGTTTTCAAAGAAACACTGGCAGATGCAAAGCCTGTTGTCTCAGGATGCCTACATCCTGTGAAAATTACACCCCCTGTGACATTTAACTCAGCCATAGAAATCATTTAAAATACATTATCTATTCCTTAATTTTTCTCCCACTTCCCGTTTGTAAATAGTGAGAAGGAAAAGGAAGTATCTGAAAGCATAAGAAAAAGAGCAGAAGGCTCTTCTGGGTTTTCTCTTTCTTTGACAAGCCACTGTAAGCAAGGTGAGGGCCAGGTTATAAGGTTGGCAGCACAATCCAGATTTGTCTCTGGATAGGAGAATTGATGGTTGTTTTCGTAAACTCTTGAAAACAGCAATTGATACCAGACCTTCATGACATTCTCAGGATGTTTTTCTATAATAGGAAACTTGTTTGTGCTTCTGTGATACAATTTCACCTTTTACAGTAGAATTAAACCTTCTCTATAGTTTCATCCCAGTGTTGGCAAGAAATGCTTTGGAAGATTTCACTGACAATATGAATAATATTAAAAATATCTGATATAATCTCTTATAATTAATAATATATGACAGCAGCATGGAGAACTACTTATGATATTTGAGTTATTCATTTAAATTATAGGAGGATAGCTTCCCTTCAGTTATCCAAATTATTTTTGAAAGCTATTCAAGCATAAGGAAAATTTTCATGAGCTAATAGTAACAGGAAATATAGAAAACCAATTTATATATTCAATATGATCAATATTTTACAAAGGTTTTGGTACGTATATATCCGCATTGAAAATACACCCAAAAAATACACTGACAATGCTAGTCAGGAGGATGATTTATAAAAGACATTTTTTCAACTATTTTTACAAATGTTTTCAAATTTTCTATGATAAGCTTGTATTTCCTTAATAATCGGGAAACTGTTACTTTGAAAAGATAATTATACAGCTATATTTTTAAATCATAGTTTTACTGAAATAATTTATAGACTTCTGAGGGTTTTATTATAGTTTTACAATAAATTGACTGTGATTCAAATCCTGGCTCTGCACTCATATAACATTGGAAAAGTCCCTTAACATCTATAAAGGGGGGATGATGTTAATTCGTCTTCATTCAGTTGTTGTGAGGATTAAATGAAGAAATACACGTAAATTACTTGTAAGAATGAGTGCCTGACACGTGATAAGGGCTTAGTTAATGTCAGCTAGAACATATTAATTATTATAGAGGAAGGAAACAAGGCACAGATATAGAAAGTGGGATGAGATCATTGGGATCCTCTGGGAAGGTTTTGGAAGAATTGAAACTTAAGACTGTAAAAGATAGATAAAATTAGAAAAGATATTTTGTTTGTATTGGTGTAAGGTGAGAGGAATGGTGAACCATGAGGGAAATGATAGAGTTTGAAAAAGACCAAGTATATGGGCCAAATAAAAACATATGGTGAAATTCAAGATTTCTAGAAATACCTTTTGTCCTGGTCTTTTCTCTTTTTAGAGCTTGGAAATAAAAACAGGTTAAGATGGGCATGGTTGTTGTAAAGCAGAAATTTTCTCAATGCTGCTTCCCCAACTTTTTAACATTTTTATTTGGTTCTGATCTCAAATTCTGCCTTGTGAAATTTTTCAAAGGCAAGATCACAGTTGTATGTCTTGTCAGTATGCTCTAGGCATGACCTGTTAATTTCATTTTGTGTCAAATTCTAGAGTAAAACTAACAGTCTTTTGGCTGAGACTTCCTCAGTGTTTCCTTTGGAAACCAGGGATTAAAAAGTATGAATTTATGAGGTTGATTTACAATGGAAAAAAATGGATTTTATTGTTTATTTTCTTCCATATACCTCATAAATTTCTGTGCATCATGTAAAATTATTTTTATTAATATGCCCATTATTCATTATTAATGAATTATACCAGTTTCTTTTTCTCCCATATTTTTTCGTATTGTTGAAAACTTAAGATTTTTACATTGCTAGCTCCTCCCCTAGAAGATTGTGTACATAATCAATATTAAGTAGATAGTACAATATATTGATTTTAGAATGCTTACACTAAATTAACTTGAATAACATATTCTACTATAATGTTTTCAAAGTACACCTTTCCTCATACAACTATGATAAGGTTGATAAACTTGAAGTAACTAAGGATCATTAAGATCATTTTTATAATTGTTTATTGGAATCAAATTACTAATGCTAAATGGTAAGGTTTTCTTCTTTTTCTTGTTTGAATTGGGGAATCTGGCTCAATAGCTATTACGATTTCATTCCATCAGTAATGGCATCATTTGATATCTTGTGTATTTTTTGCCCTAATTCTAGGGCCCAGAAGATAAGTGATTTGGAAATGAACCCCAGAACTGAAATTCAGAGCAACTATTACAGTAATCCTAGATTGCCTGAAAATATTATGATGTTTTTGGAATGTCTTTATTATATAAATCCCATCCTATAGTATATTTACTCTGAAAAAAAGATTACAGTCATAAGGTATAACTGCAGTAGATTTGGGGACTTTCTTATATCTTTTATGTAATGATGCTGTCACTAAGATTAATACAAAGCTACAAATTTACAAATATGATAGAGTTTTCTTTTTCTTTACATGGTGATCCAAGGCCATTAAGACAGACATGATTTGTTATTACAAAAACATTAATTTTCTCCTTATCTCACAGAATTACCCTCACCTTTCTACTAGAAATAATAACATCCCAATGTGCTTCTTAATCATATTTTGAAATAAATGGCTTCACCTTTACATCAGTTGAATGCCTCCTAAGTGGCCATAGTCTGCCAGATGCATGGCTTTCCAATCTGGCCACTGCCTTTAAAATTTTTTTTTGAATGTTAAAAAATGAAATAACATTAGCTGCTAAGGAAGAAACCGTTCTGTGCCATTGATTAATTGGCATTGATAAATAAGTCACATTAGTATCACAAGGAAATGGCATAACAGATTGATGTCAACTTGAGCTCTCTAGGAATAAAGCTGAAGAGAACTCAGTACACCATCTGGAAGAGACAATGAGAGGTGGCAAATTTCATGCAACAGGAAAATGGGGAGGGTGTTTTTCAGATGCCACATATCTGAACTGACACTTTGATGTGTTCAAGTGCAATCTCCCCTGTCAAAATATTTCTTTCTTTAACCATACTTGGTCTAATGCAATCAGACCACAGTGTGGAAGGCTGCCATATCCTCTTAGGTGAGATTTGTCTTGGAGTAACAAGCTGCACAGCTTCCAAATTGTAGTGCCACAATTTAAATTATAAAAAGAAAAAGCAAAACATGCAATACCAGCTATTGTGAAAATTTACAACCTGCTCTGCCACCTTTAAAACAAATTTGAGAATTCAGTGTAATGTTTTTTTGTTTTTTGATCATAGTAACACTTTATAACTGAAAAAGGATTATCTCTGTGTTATTTTAAATTGACAAAACTTTTTACACTTTCACTGTTTTCTCCTCAATATTAAACTATCTTTTCACCTTTCATTGGAAATTTCTACCTATAAGTTTATGGGCTAATGACCTTGATGCATTTAAGGGAAATTATTTCCTTGAGATGAGAGATTGTTTATTATAATTACCATTATTATCTTTGTAACTCTTAAGTTCTTTTCATAGGGACTATGTAACATTGTACATGGTTTAATAAAAGATAATATCAGTAGTTACCTATGCTAGGTAAATTTTAGTAAAATGTTTCTAAAAATTTTTAAATTACAGCTAGGACTCGGAACTATTTGATCAAATCAATAAAATATTCTATATCTTTTAAATATCAATGCTTTCTCTTTTTTAACAAAAGTAATGTTTTCCTTAATATAATTGAAAAAAAATGTCTACTTGAATCTGATTTAAATAAGGTACATAAATTTGTTATGTTTTAGGCTAAACATCATCTTGTTATATTGAGATTTAGGTTTAACTTGGAGTTTAAAACCAATATGATTATTATTATTCATATTTTAATCTATAGCATATAAAATTTCCTAGTTTAAAAATGTTTATGGCTTAAAAATAATATTTGAATTTTTTTATTCATTCATCAAATTATGACTTCTATTTCTAGCAGACTCATTTGTGTTAATAAATTTTTAGCCTTATAAAAACTTTAGATAATCTTGTTATTAATAATATGTTGAATCAATTCACATGGTGCATGAAAATACATATACACATTAAATAGAAACATGATAAAAATAAAATTACTTTGCTGAAGGCCATACAAACAGTTACTTTGTTGAGATTTAAATAGAAAATAGAAATAATACATAGATTTACCAATGCCATAAAATTACTGATTTTAGACAATATATCAGTATGGTTGCATATGTTAAAACTACTCAACTAAAATAATTACTAAGGAAAAATATTGCCCACCAGAGCCAATGATGGGAAAAGCAACAGAATCATGCACTGGAATTTGTTACATCCTTCTGTGGATAGAAACAATGTTAGTGTTAGTTTCTAAGATAATAGCTAATACTAACAATCAGATGAAATTACACAATGTAGATATTACCTTTGTTAAATGTTTCTTAGTATAGTATGGATAAGTTAATAAAATATTGAACCTATTTCATATACATGTTCTATACAATTTAAAATCATTTTGATGATGTTATCTATTTATACATAATTGCATAAAAAGACAGAGACATATATAAAATCTGTTTTATATTTGGGAAGCATGCACAATAAATGGCTGACAGTTTTTATAAAATGGCACTGTGATACAATTTTAACAATGTAATATAATGATTTAAATCTATTTCCAAGGTTTTTTCTTCCCTACTGTTTGAATGGTTTTAAATTTTTTTTGAGACAGAGTCTCACTCTCTCACCCAGGCTGGAGTGCAGTCAGTGTCACGATCATAGCTCACTGCAGCCTCAACCTCCTAGGCTCAAGTGAACCTCCTGCCTCAACTTCCTGAAGAGCTGGAATGACAGACAGGAGGCAGTGTGCATAGCCCTGAATGCTTTAATTTTTAAAAATTACTTGGAAATAAGTTTAATTTCTAGTTATTTCCTGGAAATAAATATACATTTTATGTCTGATTTCAAGAAAGCATTCAAATGCCCATCACCAATTTTCTCAATGTTAGATAATTTGAAGTATAGGAGAAGAAAAAAATATTTCTTTATCCATTACTATGTCCATGGCTGAGGATCCTATAACAAGAGACTGACTAATAAGAGAAATTTAAGTCTTGCATGACGTGGAAGCCTTTTAACATCAAAACTCAAAGATGTGAACTTGTGTATTTTATGCTTAGGTTTGATAAAGAAGGGATAGTTATAGAGAAATATTACTGAAAGGTAAAGGATATGATCTAATGGCAATAAACTTGGGGGAACTTAGCAAGTCCTGTTTATTCAGTTAATTCTCTGTCCCTTTGTCTTTAGAGATAAGGATATTCCTTTCCTTAGAGAATAGGGAGGGCACCTCTCCAATAAGAGCGTTATGATCTGATCCTGCCATTTTGATGCTAGTTGGCTGCTTTGCCTGTTAGTCGATGCAGATTTTTCATTGTGTTGATGCTCTTTACCATTTGTTATGTTTTTGGTGTGGTTGGTATTGGTTGTTCCTTTCTATGTGTAGTGCCTCTTTCAGGA